>CAKAOH010025527.1:0-85895 GCA_916701665.1 Sebastiscus tertius | reverse complement strand
TCTGTAAAGGGGAGACTCGTGGGTACCCAGAGAACCCATTTACATTCACTGATCTTGAGGTTGATGCCGACCCGACTCATCAGAAGAGTTGGTACCATTTTCATATTCTGCACAAGGATCCTCTGGAAGTCAGATGTAAATGTCAAGGACTGTGTTCACAGTCTGGGCAGGGTCGGCCTGTCATGAGCTTCCTCTCTCTCTCCCATCGCTGTGTATGTGTGTGTGTGTGTGCACAAGTCCGTCTCCCATAGGCCAAAATGCCAGCCCACCCACTTTGAATGTTGATTAAAGGTAGGGCTGGGACATAATTCAAGATTCAGGATAATTTATCATCTTTCAATGGAATCGTATCATCATGAAATCATGTATCGAGATATCACGATACACAATTACGTTGTTTAAATTGATAATAACGAGCACAAAGTAACTCAAATTTCACAGAATGTGTCTTAATCTGATTACTCTGTATTTGTGTGCATGCATGTAAACACAGTCAGTGTATAGCTGGACATATTAATACATTTTTTCTCCATAATTTCATTAGAAACGGTTCATTTTGCAATAAACTTCTTTATTAAATGAGCAAATACTCAGAACTATTCATTCATATTTGAATACAAATTGTAATATTGTATTTAATTCACACAGGAGTATACAAAAAAAGCTTTAAATAATAACTATTTATTTATTAAATAACCAGAAAACATGCTATATGATGCACTTTAAAATACAGATATAAATCTGATAGTCCTCGTGAAGCAGCTGCTTCACAGTCAAGCTCAGTGATTAATACCCTTAAAAACTGCTTACTGTGAAGCAGCTGCAGTAAAGAGAAGCCTCAACTACCTACGAGATGATCCCAGACATTAGCCTCCAATTTATTCTAGAAAATTACGATTTAAAACTGGAAAATTATTTGAAAACTGTGTATTTGTGTGAATTGATGATTTGTTGTTATGTGGTCAGTATTTTGAGGATAAAGCACCATTAAGGTGTTATATTCACAGCTGAGTCACAGCACTGACTCAGGTCTAAATGCAGCATGCTGAGGTTTTCTCTCCATCTCCTCTTTGATGTCTGCGAGCTCGCCAAAGTAGCTTTTCATGGCTCCAAGGCCATAGTGCAATATTAATGCTGCCGCAGAGGCACTGAGTGCTCTGCAGCTCCCTTTCTCTTCTCTTCTCATCCATCCCTCCCTCCCTCCCTCGCCCCTCCATCCGTCCTTCGCAAATTTACATTTTAAGGCATTTAGCTGACGCTCGTTCCAGACTTACAGTAGGTGCAACAAGACAAGTACAATTCTTTAAAACCAAAAGGACAAGACAGGAAAAGGCAGAGCGTTTAATGAGACCGAGATCATTGCTGGGAGAGGTGATTAAATAAGGGAGCATGTTTGGAATATAATTTTAGTGAATGGTCAAGAGAGAGAGAGAGAGGGGAGATGTAGAGGATAGTGGTGATAGTGTCTCTGTTGTTGTGATGAGGAGATTGAACTCGATTCATAAGGAGCGAGAGAAAGAGCCATAGTATAGTATGTCGAAGTGAAGTGACAACAGAGCAGATCATAAACCATGACTCGTGCTTTCTCTCTGTGCTTGTGTTTCTCTCTCAGGATGACTTCCTGTTCAGCGTGTCCATCGTCAGCGGCTTGGTGTGCATCTCCCTGGCTGTAGTAAAGTTTATGCTCGGCAGAGTGCTCACGAGCCGGGCCCTCATCACCGACGGTAGGTGCACTACACGTGCTCAAAACACGTCCTATATCGGTCTGTCCACTCGCATATGAAGTACAGTCATCACAGCAAGCGTTAGAGGCATTTCAAGAATTTGTCACGCCAAAAAAAAAAGGTAATATCACATGTCCACTGGACTCTTAGCGAGTGTCTGAGGGAAGCCCTCTGAGTTCCAACACTCAGCTGACAAAACCCCTCATCAGCTGACTTTGTATGAGATGCTTTTATAAAACAAGTGTTTCCTCTTTCCAGGATTCAACTCCCTGGTGGGGGGGATCATGGGATTCTCCATCCTCGTCAGCGCTGAAGTGTTCAAGCATGAACCTCAGGTGTGGTACCTGGATGGGACAATAGGCATCCTCATAGGCCTCATCATCCTCGCCTACGGAGTCAAGTATGTGATGATTATTAGAGGGGTGGTTTAAGGGAATCAAAGTGTTTGCATCACATCTCAGTGTTTCTCTTCTCCTTCTCCTTCTCCTTCTACCACCGCAGGCTGCTGCTCGACATGGTCCCACGGATTCGACAAACCAGGAACTACGAGCGTTTTGAGTGACAGAGGAAAAGAAAGAGGAGGGTTTTGGGGGGGGGATATTAGTGGACGGACTGACTCACTGACATGAAGGTTACAGTCCCGACAGTCTCTCCACAGACAATCACATTCAGTCCTCGAGGTGCCAGCGAAGGCTTCAGTCTTTGAACTGAGGATCCAGGCCGATGACGGCGGAGGATGACATTCTCGGCGCCTTTTAAGTGTTTTACAATGTGGTGTACATATAATATATTTATGTCTTTTAACAGTGAATGGGGCGGTCGTGCCTCCGTATTTAAACAAGAGGGTTAAATAGATAACTGTGAAAGGGAGACATGTGGATCTCAGAGAGTCCATAACTCCTCAGAAGCAACTCGTACAGCGAGTTTGATGTACAGTACCTCGGTCACACCTCATCGCCCTGTCAAAACACAGCAGTTTATTTTTCCCAGAGGCCTTTGCTCAGCTGTGCTGTATCAAACGTCGCAGCGCGGCAGGTGATTGATGTAGCTGATGTAGCGGTGGAGGATTAATGGTGTTTTTATGACTAGAGAGGATGTATCAATACAAGGTTTGGCACGGGGAGCAGGTATATAAGCACACAGAGAGGCTCGGTAACACGCGAGTTACTGTTTACAATATTTATCTAGACTGTTGTGGCGTGGAGTGGCCGCTGTTTCAGCACTCTAACGCCAGCGCAGAGGATCAAAATCATCTTTTTTGGCATCCAGTAACACAAGTAATACACTGGGAGTGTAACAGAAGGGAAACAGCAGACACTAGCTCAGGTTGCCACCTTTTTTTTGTTTTTAAAGTTGAAGATACAAACCCAAGAATATCGTCTGTACATGCAGAACTTGCGCCATCTAGTGACCAGAAGAGCAACCTGCCACCACACACGTATATGTGATCTAATAGAGCTGATTCCTGCACACTGTCAGTTCATTAGGTCATAAATAAGCATTCAATTAGACAAACAAAGCTGATCAGTGGAGGGTCTTCAGTTGATCTGGTTCATCTGGGACCAGAACAATCTGGTGCTCACTCTACAGCTCATCTCTACTTCTCCACAGCACGTATCTTACCTTCCTCCAGTGTGGCTGCCAGTTGGACTTATATTCATTTTTAATGGTGTTTACCCTGAAAGTTCAATGTGAATCTGTGTAAAAGCACAAAACTAAGAGTTTAGCGAAGCACAGCGGCGACTAAACATCTCCCAGGCACTGAGAAGGAGGCTTTTATTTCCTAAAATATGTCATCAACGCTCCTTCTTGACTCCAAAGCCTTAATCTGACTGCTTGTTTGGTGACGGTGGGACATGAATGTAATGATCAGGTGGAGTTTCAGCTGTTCATCATAGATTACAGGTTCATTTTTCATCTGTTTTCCTCGAGTCTGTTGGCTGCAGTGGCTGTAACTGAATGTACACACTGTGCTGTGAGACTACTTTGTACAGCGCACTAATATGCTACTGTGTTTAGTCACATTTAAGGACATTTATTTGAATACAAAACTGGTATTTTTTAGGTTATGGAGTTATATTTGTGCCTAAAATGTGCGCGAGGCCCAAATATAACTCCATATCCGCTGAGTATTGTATGACTTGTGGGGACCGTGCTGACTGTACTCTGTAAATACTGGATACTGTGTTGCTGTGATGTAAAACAAATATTAAACCAGAGTCTGAGCCTTTTGTCACAGAAAAAAGGTTTATTTAAAAATAAAGTTATATCCCTCTTACTCGTCAAGGACTGTGAAAAGAAAAACAAAAAAAGAGTTGTTGTCGTTGCGTTATTCACCGTTCGCTGCTTGGACCACAATCTGACAGATTCAAACAAGGTTGAGATTGAAAAAACAAAGATTGGTACATGTTCGTATGACTGTAAGTAGCTTTTTTACAATGGAGACATCCACTGCTGAGGTTAACAAAGACAGATATGGTGAAGAAACCACTTTGTTCAATAGAAACACTTGATAATCTGATCGAAATATTGGTTTCGATTCCTAGTATTCCCAGTTTAACTGAAAGGATAAAACCACTGTATGACTGCTGCAGCCTTCGTAGAGTTTGAACCTACACAGCAGGAATGGATGTAGAAAAGGGGACCAGATTATGTGTTTACATGGATGTTTCTGATGTTAAATTACAGCTGGAAGTGGCTAATTCAGTTACTATAAAACATGTATGGCAAACATTAGCTGAAGTGAATGAACACTGGTGTTATCCTCTCCTATAGTTGTGTGAATCAGTTACACTTTTTCCAACTGGAGCAACCAAATTTAACAAATCACAAGGTTTGGACTAATTCAATTAAAATTAGATTAAAAAAAAAAAAATGAAAATGATTTTGAACAGTAAAAGTGATTGAGTAAAGAGATTCCTGTAGCTGATTTGTGGAGATAAATTTAGGACTGAAGGCTGCATCACGAGTCTGTTTTTTGCTGATGGCTGACTGTCGAACCGAAACAACTCGCTGGTAAACAAACCAAACTAAACCATGAATGGCACTATGTTCTTTGAAACACTAAACTTGGCGGCAGATCACAGACCTGTTTACAAAAGTTTTTTAAAAAAGGAAATGTAAAAACAGTCCTTTGTATAAGATGTTTTTAAAAAGAAAAACAAGTGTTTTCTCTTTCCAGGATTCGACTTATGGGATTCTCCATCCTCGTCAGTGCTGAAGTATTCAAGCGTGAACCCCAGGTGTGCTACCTGAATGGGACAATAGGCATCCTCATAGGCCTCATCATCCTCGCCTACGGAGTCAAGTAAGTGATGACGAGAGGTTTAATTTGTGGCCTTAATAGGTCGTAACGGGATGCACACATTTTTATTTGAGGGCACCGCAGGCTGCTGCTCGACATGGTATCACGGGTGCGACAAACCAGGAGCTACGAGCGTTTTGAGTGACAGAGGAAAAGAAAGAGGAGAGTTCAGGGGGGATATTAGGGGACGGACTACTAGGAGGGTTATTATGGAGGACTACAAGAGTCAAGTAAATAGTAATAGAGCATTCAATTGATGAATAACTAATTGTACGATAAAAATCTGCATTAATAAATGTACCCCCAGCCACCGTCTGAATTCCGTTGCTCCTATAGTAGTGTTATTATGGTGACCTCAGAGCGAGGTCAGCGGCATTATACCACGGTTTTGCACTCGGTGGCTCACATTAGCGCGGTCTTGGAAAGGGAGGAGTGAGTGGAGGGGTACTCAGCTGGTTGCAATCTGCAACCACGCCACTAGATGTCGCCACAATCCTAAACACTGTCCCTTTAAAGGCAACTAAAGCAAGTTTCAGGTCTCTGCTATACATTGCAATGCTCTGCATGCTAAGTGAAATGTTGGTCCTTTAAAAGGGCTCATAGCCACTAAGTAATGAACCTTTTGAAGCTATTGGCTCTCACCAACATACTATGTCTGTTGGCGTTGTATTCTCCTTTAAGGATCACCGCTGGCCTTCCTTGGCATTGCCTTTGTGCCTTCCCTGTCCAAAGTCCCTGGGGGTTTTGATAAGGTAGGCACTGTTGGCATCACAGTCACTCTGCTGCACACCTCGACACGCTCCACCATCTCAGGACGACCTCCGCTTGACCTCTTCGCCCAGAATGGATCCCGTGTACGAGACGGCCGAGTTCACCTACGAGAACCAGTCGTCGGGTGTGTACGACATGGCCTACGAGGCGCCGTACGACGAGCCTGACCGCCTTGAAGCAGAGTACGAGAACACCGGACGGGCCATTGGGAAAATACCGACTCCCCCTCCTCTCCCACCAACTCCCCCTTCTCTCCCACCACCTCGCCTTCCCACGGAGGAGAGGCGAGGCAGTTCCTCCTCGTCCTCGTCCTCGTCCTCCTCATCGTCCTCATCCTCCTCACATGCTGAAGATGAAAAGAAAGAGGAGATGGAGGATTGGAAGAGGGAGGAAGAGGAGGAGGAGGAGGAGAAGGTAGAGGTGGAGGTGGAGGAGGAGAGCAGCATGCACCCGAGTTGGGAGAGGAGGTCTCCAGAGGCGGAGGCAGACGGGGGGGATTCATCACGCAGATCCTCATCTTCCTCATCATCATCATCTTCATCAGCCTCTGCGAAGGTGGAACCTGTGGAGAAGCCAGAGCCTGAAAAGGACGAACCCGAAGTCAAACTTTATGTTAAGGTATGGCGGGAATGGGTTGGATTTTGAGCTCAATCTCTGTGACATGCTATGTAGAGCACGCACATAGACGTGCAAACTAACAACCTTTCTTTGAACTAACATGTAGGCCTCATAAATCTCAGTCATAATCACGTTCCTACCAGGAACAAGTGTGCAAGGTCAATGACTATCTCCTAAAGTGTGCATGTGTGGGTGTGTGTATGTGTGAAACGTGATTGTGGTGTGAGCATGAGTGTGTGTGCACATGTGTGTGTGTGTGTGTTACCCTGGTTCTAAATATAAGTTAAGTTGAACTGACAAGAATGTTCTGACTCAGTGGTGGGATAGCTGGGGATGGTTCCTGTCACATGCTAAGTGTGCTAAGTGTATCTATCTATCTATCTATCTATCTATCTATCTCTATATATATCTATCTATCTAGCTATGATGAACATTGTACCTCCACACCCAAACACACACACACTAACTGAATCTATTACATAATCTGCACATTACACACTAAAGTCCAGTTGGAGTATACAGCCATCATAAATCAGACACTTTGAATCCACAACCGCATCGTTTTATGGCAATATAACCCCGAGGTTAGTGCAGTAGAGTAAGAGCAACTGAGGTCTTAGCAGCATTAAGCCAAGCAATGCTGAAGTGCCTTAAACTTGCATTCTTTCTAACAGCCAGCAGGGGGCGACTCCTCTGAAGTCTGATTGTATAGAAGTCTATGAGAAAATGAGCCTACTTCTCTCTTGATTTATTACCTCAGTAAACATTGTAAACATGAGTTTATGGTCTCAATCGCTAGTTTCAAGTCTTCTTCAATACAGCATGATGTTCATTTAGTAAATTATGGTCCCATTTAGAGTCAGATAGACCATAAAGCAGGGGATGCTTTAGGGTGTGGCTACCTTGTGATTGACAGGTGACGTGTTTTTCTCTTAGAACTTCAGGAGTTCATGAAAATCAATGGTAACATTTTGGTCGCCAAGAAATGTCTTGGTTAGTGTTCGGTTGCACATATCTCCAGCCTCTTGTGTCACTTCTGGTTTCAAAAGCCAAGTGACGACGGCCAAAAACCATGACAGTGACGGCCAAAAACCCAGATGGCGACGGCCAAAAACCAAGATGGCGACGTCCAAAAACCAAGATGGCAACGGCCAAAAACCAAGATGGCGACGGACAAAAACCAAGATGAAGACGTCCAAAAACCAAGATGGCGACGGACAAAAACCAAGATGAAGACGTCCAAAAACCAAGATGGAGACGTCCAAAAACCAAGATGGTAGCTGCCTAAATGCCAAACTCGAGGCTTCAACACGGTAGTCCACAAACCAATGGGTGACGCCACGGTGATACGTCGACTTCTTCTATGCAATCCATGGCTTTAAAGGAGCTTACTGATTCAATATAAAGACAGATATAGCTATAAGTTCCTTTATCTCATTGGACCCCTCCTATAGACTGTCCTACCACTTACCTTCTAGATAAAGGACAGCAGGGCATCTCGACCGAAATCCATTTATAAACAACTTATTAACATTTATAACTGCAGATTCAGTGGATTACCGTAACAACCTTCTATTAATGATTAGCGCGATTAGCCAGCCAGTGGTACACACACACAGCTTCCATTCACGTCATAGGTACTAAATGAAGTACTAAGTATGGTACCACTTTATGTATGGGTACTTAAAGTAATTTCCTACAACGGCTGGGTTCTGTAGTTTTTAGTGAAAATGACCCAAACAGAAGGAAGTAGTGCATTTATTAGGGACTATTTTTAGATGCGGATGAATACACGTTTGGTGCACTAGTGAGTATTTACAGCTCTAGTACGGTGTAGGGATCAAATCACAATGAACTACAGTGCCCATGTTCCTCATAAAGAAGAAACATATCACCCAGAGCAACAGCGTGGCTCATCGATGTGTGTTTTAAATAGTTTTTGGACAACAATGCAGAAGAAGATATATGAGAATTCCCAGCGTGACACCAATGGGTGCTGATGCGTCTGCGAAGGAGACGATGACTCCCGATGATTCAAAGTCACCCGGTTGAATCAGAGCTGTAAGAGGTGGGAGTGGCAGGGCACCCTTGGGTGACTTGGTCTGCCCTCCCCCCCCCTTCTCACTACATTTCAGTGACACCCCCTCCCCACCTCACCCAAGGGGGTTATTTTTGCCCGACCCCGTCACGCCCCACTGCCGAGGCCTCGGGTACAAATTGAACCTCTCACACACACATACTCTCTCGCCGGTGCTCGACCTCAGCTGACACTCTGACAGAGCTGCTATGGGACCAAGCGGACTTCACCACATGGACCTGGACTGGAATCTGCTGTAAACTGACACGGCTCACACACACACACACACACACGCACATCTACACAAACAAAAACACACGAGCAAAGCGTGTTTTTCTTGACCATGACGGATACTGCAGCCGAGGAGGACAAGGACCCTGATATTGAGCTATTTGTCAAGGTGGGGAGCTTTGTGTGAGTGTGTACTTCCCAAACTGACACTAGAACAGTTTTATTCTCACTTCTAAATTACATATCTGTACAAATTCCTCTATCTCACCTTGCATTCTGCCTCTAATGGTTTTATTTGAAAGGCTCCTTTAAGCGTTGTGCATGCCATGTTGTTGTTGTTGTGTGCTGATTTTCCATGTGTTAACCTGACACCCACGTGCACAGACAATCTCTCTCTTTCTCTCCCCCTATGAATTATTACTGGGGTCCTTTCAGTGCTGAGAGCAGCGGCTTTAAATGGTCTGAAGTTATGATACAATATGTGTTGGTATGCACATGCCTGTATGTATTTATGCACAGGTTTTAGCATGTTTCTCTGTTTGCTGACCAAAATAGTGTAGACACATTGCTCTCTTATAGCCCTTTAATGAATATAGACACTACATATTGTTTTAGTTTAAGGATGGGAGTTGCAAACACATTCGTAATGAACAATCTGGTACGTTTTTTAAATAAGACTTTCAAAATATTAAAGGAATAATTCAACATGTTGGAAAATTAGATGAGAAGATTGACACCTCTTTTGCATATCAGAGTGGTATCAATTTTCTCATCAAGTCTTTTTTGTTGTCCAATTTTGAACGCATGCTTCACCGTATAGTTGCATGGTAAAGCAGTTAAAGTGCAATTGATTTTAAATGTCCACAAGGGTAATGTAACATTGACTAATTGGCTAATTAACTTTGATATTGTACTGAAATGAATGGACAGTAATGGCTGTGTGGAAAGGTAGATATTGCGTGGTTGGCTCTTTTGTAAAGTGGAGGTGATTACTCGTAACTAGGCTGAATGTTTTCTGTATAAAACACAGAAAATCTGCCAAAATGGGTTAATGGAAATTGAAATTTGAAGTTCAGTGTGTCTCTTTGGATTGACAGTATGATATGGTGATATGATTTTTCTATAGCTGATATGCTGCTACAGTTATTGTACAGTAGGAACCACATGTCCAAACGGGCAGTGAAGCGGCTAATGGAAGCAGCGTGGATTATTCATGTTGGACTCGGTGTTTCATTACGGTGTCCTGTTGCGGCTGTGCGCGCACACACACACACACACACACTGAAGTACACATATTCATACTACTGTATTTGCTCATATGCCAATTATAAGTGTGTATGTCTGTGTGTGTTTGTGTACAGGCTGGGAGTGACGGAGAGAGCATCGGAAACTGCCCGTTCTCTCAGCGCCTCTTCATGATCCTCTGGCTCAAAGGGGTCGTCTTCAATGTCACCACTGTTGACCTCAAGAGGTAATATCATGTCATATTGTATGTTTGTTATTTGCATAGAGGTTAAAGAGGTAACACTATCATTAATAAATGGTAAACTTTTGCAACCATGGCATGTCATTCCAGATTGATAGCAGAGGTTATAAAATGATTCCACTTTGATTAGGAAACCGGCCGACCTTCACAACCTGGCCCCGGGGACACACCCGCCCTTCCTCACCTTCCAGGGGGAGGTCCTCACCGATGTCAACAAAGTCGAGGAGTATCTGGAGGAGATGCTGGCTCCACCAAAGTAGGCCTCATAAACACACACACACAGGAAAAGGAAATAAGGCGAGCAACATCCCATCTTACGTCATCTTCCTGTTTCTTAGGTATCCCAAACTTGCAGCAAATAATCGGGAATCAAACGCAGCAGGAAATGACATATTTGCCAAGTTCTCTGCTTACGTCAAAAACACAAGACCAGATAAACATCGAGGTAAGCACGCTGTACGCAAAACCTATTAATAAATGCAACTAGTAAGCCTTTATGACTTATATAGGTTCATCAACTTTGATGACCTTCTGACCTGGATATGTTTTTTGTTTTTTTAATCATGCTTTTTATTAAATTAAAATGACATTTTTAAATAACAACAACAATAATAATGATAATGATAGTAATGATAATAATAAATAAATAAAATGTAATATGTAAATATTTTTTAATAAATAAAAAATGGGATTTTTTAAATAATAATAATAAAATTAAATAATAATATAAATAATATAAAAAATAATATAAAAATATTTTTTAATAAATTAAACATTTGAAATTTGAAATGACAAACAAAATAAATGATAATAATAATAATAATAATAATAAAGCAATTACCATGAATAAATTCACATTTCGTGTTTTGCATGTGTTTCAGCATTAGAGAAGAGTCTAGACAAGTCTCTGGCCAAGCTGGATGAGTATCTGATGAGTCCACTACCTGACGAGGTTGAGGTGGGACGCCGCGAGGGAGAATCCAAACGCAAATACCTGGACGGAGACGAACTGACGCTGTCTGACTGCAACCTTCTGCCCAAACTTCATGTTGCAAAGGTAACCTGCTTTGGATTGGTTCATTTTGGCTTCTTTTGATTTTGATTTAAAATGCCGTCTTGACGATACGATAACTTGTCTTCCGCAGGTGGTTGCGAAGAAATACCGTAACTACGACATCCCGTCTGAATTCAGAGGGATATGGCGTTACCTCGGCAACGCCTACAGCCGAGATGAGTTCACCAACACGTGCCCGGCCGATGTGGAAATCGAGCTAGCCTATAAGGACGTTGCTAAGAGGTTGGGAAAGTGAATGATTCGTCTTTTTTTTTTTTTTTAAGTTGCTGTGTAGCATCTCAAGTCTTATACCTCTGTAATAATACCGACTATAAACAAACGGAAGAGGATGAAACTCTTTGGTTAAGGTGATTATAGCCTACTGCTGATATTTCACATGATTTTTTATTGAGGAAAAAAGGTTTGCAATTGATCGGAACCCCCTCCCCTGAGCAGTGATTGTCAAATCATAGCTTAAGAACCGTAACGGACAGACACAGAGATGCACACACATGACCGAACACATAATCTCCTGGCGGCAATAATAAAAAGTGTGGATTAAACAGTGTTTATCTGCTTTAACAAAAGCTTGACAGGCGTAGCAACAGTAACCAACGGTTGATTTTAGATGTCAAATGTTAAGCGAGGTAAATAAAATGTACTTGTCAAGAGCAGATCCCCAGTCAGCCAGTGTTGGAGGTTGTTTTCTCCGTAAGTATTACCCCTTTCTGCTTATTAAACCCTAATAATTTACATATGTAATAGGGATAATGGGATGCATAAAGCAGGGTTTGATTATTTGACCTGTTCTCTTTCTTCTGTGCATTATGTTGTATTATTACATTATCGTTAAGAATGTGTTTCAGCCAAAGTAAATTGTCTTTCATTGGGGTCGGCTTTGTAGATTTTAGAGATATGGTGTGTGTCTCCCTCCGCAGTTTATGCATCATACTGGTCACAATCTTGGTGTATTTCAGATTAAAACTATACTTTCAACTTGTTAAATCAGCACCCAAACAAACCAAGTTTACCCCATCTGTTGTGTTGTCATGTAATTTCAATCATGAGTGCCTTAGTGGGAATCAAGCTCTCCTCTGCCTTCAGCTCTTTATGTCTGTACAGTAAATTATATATGTCTGAATATAATATATAAATGTGAATTATTAATGTCATCAAAGGACTTCTCCTGCCCCACGGAGCTGTGTGATGATAATATAAATGAATGTAAATGATTGTAGCTCAGCTATATACATATTCTTTTCTGATGATTAGAACCATGAACCCACTGTGTATATGTCGCTTATTTGAATAATAAATCTATTTTCTCAGAGACTGAGCTTGAGAAACTGTCTCGTTGATGTACGACTGTGGTGTGCCCCGTACAAGAGAATGGATATTGAATGTGTCTCTCACGGCAAATCAAGCTGTCGTTGTGTAACATTGTGCAAATGTTCCCAGAGAAGAATGCTTTGTTTATGGAAATGCATGCAAAGTCATCTTAGGTGTGTCGGACGGAGGCTAAATAACGCTCCAAAGTTGGGCTACATTTTCGGGAGGAATAACTGGCATGGACATTTTCAAAAGAATGAAAATGTGTTGTATATTTATACATCTATATACAACATATATTTATTATTTTGTACACCTATCAGGAGCTATAACCCCATAATTTATTATATATTCAACTGCGCAATACTGACTTAACAGTACAATAATTGAGTGCAATTACTCTGGCATTAATATTGCATTTATTTAAACTAATATTCATATTTATTTATACTATTCATGCATTTTAACACATGATAGATCCTATTTTTCAGCATTATTATTATTTGCAGTGCTGTTATACATATTTTTTATCTCTATTTTTCTTATGATTTCTTATCGCTCTCTCTGAAATAACCTGTGATTGGAATTAGATTTTTTTTAAAGCCTGAAAACAGAGCCATGAGGAGGTGCAGAGGTCACTTTAATTACAATATGCTGAAAGGTTATTTTGCCCAGTGATGCCAAAAACATGTTGTCTACTGAAGCTTTAAAGAAGGAGCTTCATTGAGCTGTGAGTGTGACTACAAACGGAGTTCACTCAGTCACAGAGTGGGAGGGTCTAGGGACCGGGTTGGAGTTGGGCCAAGGTCTCCACTTTGAGGTTGGAAGTGAAGTGGCTCAGTATGAATGTGGTGAACGGCGTAGCTGCTTTCTCACTTTCTAAAAAGGCTCTGTCCTTTCTGTTCATGTGTCCCAACTGACCCCGTTCTCCCCTATATTTAGCCATTACGCAGACCTCTCACTGTCACCACTCCTTCATGATCAATAGACAGGAATAAACACAAGGAAAACCTTGAACGCTAAGGCTGAACAATGTCTCTGAAGGCGTTGCTGCTGTGTACACAGCTTTTTCTCCACCTTTTGCTTTCAGTGTTTGTTATCTCCTCACAGCAGGATCCCCGTCATCCCTCCCTCAACACAGAAACTTTCCTGGATTTCCACCTCACAGTATTTCTATTTTTATGTTCTGAATACTGGTAGAAATCAGCACTAATTTCCACAATAACTACCAGCTGAATCATGTCATCACAAGACAAAAATGTCCCTACATTTTTATTTTTTTAAGCACTTTTAACAAATGCAATGTGTCAAATGATTTAGTAACTTTTCAGCATCTCTACTATCACTACTATCACCTGACAGCCAGCAGGTGGCAGTAAACACAAAGCTTTTATTGGTCTGTGACAGCATGACTATATAGTTAGGGACCGTCCTGTTTTATGTCTCCTCATTCTGTTTAACTACCTTCATGTGGCAAAATGTCACTGAACATCAGTCACTATGGCTCACATTTATATCTATTTACAAGCCTGCTGGTAATCAAAGCTTCAGCTAATAAAGCAAGCAACATAATGTTTTGATAAAGCGAAATAGATTTGAATACAAACTATTCTCAAGCAAAGAAGAAAGCAAGAAGCGTGTCTGTTTTTTCTCCGTCCAAGTTGTGGCATATCATAATGTCATAAAACTTTACAGGGTTAGTTCGATGTCTCGAGACATATCGCTGTTAATTAGTGACAGATTCCTATTTTAACACCACAGAATTGTCCTCCTTTATTGACTTTTTGTAGTGAAGCATGCTTCAGCTTTATTTCATGTATGCCTCAGTCAATATCAGTGGTGGAAGAAGTATTTACTTAAGTAAAAGTAACAATAACACACTGTAAAAACACCCCATTACAAGTTTAAACCCTGCACTGAAAGTACTACTTAATTTAAAGTATTATTAGCAAAATATCACTTTGTTCCTTACTGCAGATATGTATGTATGTATGTATTATATGTCAGTATGCATGTTTTTTGTATATATGTATAGGCTTATATGTGTATTTTTAATGCTAAACGCAGTACCTGTGAGGGTTTCTGGCCAATATTTGTCATTGTTTTGTGTTGTTAATTGATTTCCAATAATAAATATATACATACATTTGTATAAAGCAGCATATTTGTCCACTCCCATGTTGATAAGAGGATTAAATACTTGACAAATCTCCCTTTAAATTAAATTTTTGAACAGATAAAAACGTGGCGCCTTTCTGGACACCCAAAGACCTTACTATGTCTACATCTCTTTCGGTTCAAATGATAATACAAATTTGATCACATAGAAAGGTATTTTTATTAGCAAAATGTAGTTATGTAGTTGTACTCAATGCAGAAACTCAGGAGGACACCGGAGGACACAGAGGCACATGATTTATTTCAGATTATCTGTCTCATGCTGTCAGAATATAATGACCATTTTATAAAAATGAGATGATGATAGTGACACTGACTAAAGATAACAAGGGTGTGGAAATTAATCATGCTAATTCATGCCTTGTAGGCCCACGGTGTGTTCTTTGGAAAAGCTTGGCTGGAAGGGCTTGTTATTTTGGCACGATTTAACACCATGTTTTGACTTGAAGTCGCACCACAGTTTATGCATCATACTGGTCACAGTCTCGGTGTATTTCAGATTAAAACTACACTTTTCAACTTGATAAATCAGCACCCAAACAAACCAGGTTTATCGCATCTGTTGTGTTGTGCCTTAGTGGGAATCAAGCTCTCCTCTGCCTTCAGCTCTTTATGTCTATACAGTAAATTATATATGTCTGAATATAATATATTCATTTCATTCATTCATATTCGGTACATTTATACGCTTAAAAAGTTACAAACAGTCCCTTTAATTATTTGAAAATATGAATTGTTTATTGAATTAGTGAGTTACAAGCATAATGCTGACTGTAACTTGAATAAACAGGTTGTTAATCACTCTGGGAATTTAAACCTTTGTATATTTCATGGCAGTTATTGTTGCTTTCATTGTTTTATTTAAAGGGACTGTTTGTAACTTTTTAAGCGTATAAATGTAGTGGGTCGGCACACATGCGCGCTCGCATATGCGCGTTCGCGTCTGGCAGCTACCTCTCCTCCTCTGCCTGCCTGCCTTCACTCAGACAGCGCGCACGTCCTCGCTCAGCTCACACCACCTCTAGACGTGAACGCGCGCTCACTCCACACTGCAGAAGAGTTAGTTTAGCTCTGAGAATATCTCGTGAATGTACAGTGGACGTTTGTGCAGAAATAAATGCTGCAGCTCCTCCAGACCAACAGAGGTTTCCCGTGTCTTGTGAAGTGACGCAGCTCCTCAGCGAGTAACGTTATCGTCTCGTTACCGACCGGGTGCCGATGTGTCCCTGCTCTCTCCGGCTGCAGGCGGAGAGAGCTGGGAGACACGCTGCAGAGCCCCGCTGCATCAGCCTGCGCTGAGGCAAGAAAAGCCAACACTAAGATGGAGAGACCTTCGTCTGGTCAGCTAACATTACTGCCAAGCAGCTGAAATATGGAGTGATATTGTGGTTTTAGCTGACGTGTGTCGCCTCACTGTTTTGAGCGATGCTCGTTCAGGTATATTTAGAGCGAGCAAGCGCGAGCTCAACGCTGACTTTCGTTGATTTCACGGCCACAGGTGTTGCTGTTAATAAGCAATGTTATGTGGAAAAATGTTAAAAAAAAATCACTGGTAAATTGTAAATATATAATTTAAGGCTAGTATCTTCATTATCATTATTATTTTCAGAAACCGGTGCCTAACATTCTTCGTTTTCCTGCAGGGCGGTAACACTCAGACGGTCCCTAACCGTCCCTCACTGTCTGCTAGGGGGCAGAGCCAACAGAAGAGGCTCTTACCAGCTCTGCTCCACACAACGACGTCTTCCTCTTCTCTTTACCCGGGATTTTAACCATTAATACCACCTCATATCAACACCCTGTTCAGCCAGAGACTCCAGTAGAAAGGTGAGCGTCTTTCTGCCTCATTATTTAATGAAATAAGGCTGTAAGAAGAGGAGGAAGAGGAGGAGGAGGAGGAGGTGTGAGGTGCTCCGGGAGTGGGCGACTTGTCATTGCGGCGGTTAGTGACGGTTAGTGGCGGTTGGTGTGTTTGGTGCGTGTTTTGGTGTTAAATGTTAATATTATTCAGCCGAATTAAAGATAATGTCGCCAGAAATGGTGTAAGCTTGCTATTAAATGTGCTAGCCACGTTAAATAAAGCGTAGCTGGCTGGTAACACAGCTAGCTGGCTGGTTTTCTAACTGCCTGTTATCACAACGTGAACCGCCGCAGCCTGAGCAGCTATTGTTTGTTATTACACCAAGCTAGCTCATAAAAGAGGTGATATTGCACATATAAACCACTTAACTTGAGATTTTTTCCAGCCGAATTGCAGTTTTGTGTTAGGAAAATGTCCCTAGCTGGTTGTTCAAGAATAATATTCAACTCTAAGTCATTTTTCAGCTTGCTAAAGGTTAAATGTGCCAATTATCAGGCGTGATTCGTCAATTATGAGCCTCTAACATGAAACCAGAAGTGCTGTAAGCTGTCATTCAGCTGTCATTACTCTATTGTGTGTACAGTATAAACAATGCAGGTGACATTTACAGTGTGTCACTGACAGTGGTGACTTGTATGATGATAAAACAGAAATGTATTGCATGATTCCATAGTTAATCACGATTAATCGAATAATTGTCCATAGATAATTGCGATTAATTGCATGATTCAATAGTTAATCGCGATTAATCGCATGATTGTCTATAGGTAATCGCGATTAATCGCACGATTGTCTATAGTTAATAGCAATTAATCACATGATTGTCCATAGTTATTTGTGATTAATTGCATGATTGTCTATAGTTAATTGCGATTAATTGCATGATTCTATAGTTAATCGCGATTAATTGCATGATTGTCTATAGTTAATTGCGATTAATTGCATGATTCTATAGTTAATCGCGATTAATCGCATGATTGTCTATAGCTAATCGTGATTAATTGCAAGATTTCCATAATTAATCACGATTAATCGCATGATTGTCCATAGTTTTTTGTGATTAATCAAGTGCAATCAAACAAGTGCTGTTAGCTATTTTTAGCTGTCATAACTCTACTATGTGTACAATATTCACAAAGCAGGTGACATTTACAGTGTGTCACTGACAGTGGTGACTTGTATGATGGTAAAACACCAACCAGGCATTTCACCTTGTTATACCCAACACAGAGAGATAGAGACAGGGTTTTTTCCTCTCTCTCAGCTTCCAGAGATGATGTTAGTGACACTGACTAAAGATAACAGGCTGTGGAAGTTTGTCATGTTAATTCATGCCTTGTAAGCCCACAATGTGTTCTTTGGAAATGCTTAGCTGGAAGGGCTCGTTATTTTGGCACGATTTAACACCTTGTTTTGGAATGAGCCTGGGGGGAAATTTCCCCATAACTTAAAACATACTTTTAATTCGGTAGAGTTGCATGCCAAGGTTATGTTCTTCATGTTTTACAGCGGCTTATTTTAGGGCTGTTTGTCGATTAAAATGTTTAATCGCAATTAATCACATGATTGTCCATAGTTTTTTGGGATTAATCACATGATTGTCTATAGTTAATCACGATTAATTGCATGATTGTCCATAGTTAATCGCGATTAATTGCATGATTGTTCATTAGGGATGTAAGAAGATATTGAATATTGCGATATTATATTTTGTGATACTGTATTGATTCTCAAAAACGCTGCATTGATTTTTAATTAATAGTTTACATGCAAAAATTGACTCAGTCAATATTTGTTTTCATTTGGAAAGACGTGTGCCCTCTCAAAGTAGTGCTATGATGTCTAGCTTTAAAACTGAGCACACTACAACCTAAAAGTCACAAGTTGCATTGAAGAAATTAGTGCCGTTAAAATTAATTTGTGTTATTATCGCGTTAACTCTGACATCGCTATGACCAGCAAGCTTAGTAAAACATAAAAAGTGAGGGATATAGGGCGAATGAGAAGCTTGATTTCCTGTTCTGGTGTTCATTAGGTCACTCTGGTCCATCGAAGCACTTAGTCCACCAGTGCGGTCCAGTCATTTTCAGTCTGCAATCAGGTTATGACTCACTGATTTGATCATATGAGATGCATCATTATCATACAGACTGCACATGTGATGTGTACTTTCAACAAGAGGCTTGTGATCAGCGTCCCTCCTCCCTCCCTGCTTATGATCCTCCGAGCTAAGTGCGTAGTGGCCATCACCATCACCATCACCATCCCAAGGTGAACTGCCCTCTGGCTTTATAAAGAGCTCTTTCAGCCACCTTTTCGCCGAAGCCCTTGGGATTATAAATCCAAAGGAAAAGGAGCTTTGCCTCGGTGGCATGCTTCACTGGCAAGAAATCGTCTGAGGGTGGGTGAGCCAGCAGAGGCAGTGGAGGAATTGAAGATGGAGGGGTCTGTGGTGATGGATGCCATGCAGGGAAGTGGAACACTTGGCCTTTCTGTGATTAAAGCGCTCCTGTTCTCTCAGCACAAAAACATCCACCTGTCTTCTCTTACTCGTGTGGTCAGTCTGGTTACTGATCACCAAGCCGGAAATTCACCAGGGTCAGTACAAAGTACACTCGAGGAAGCTATAAAATCATCTCTTCAGAAGAAGATCGTGCCATGTGCGTTGCACTTTAGCCACTCCACTCTGAAGAGGCTCTCTCTCCCCATTACATTACGCAACACACATCTTTACAGTCAGTCCACTGTTTTGGAGCTCTGCGGTTTCACGCAAAGCGCTCGTTTACTCGTGCTGCACATCTGAGCTGCTGCAGAGGAGATGCTCATTGGTAGGGCGAGTCACAAAGCCTGCAGTAAATCCTCTTGAAAAGCTGTTTTCACATCCAGGGCAGAAAAACTGAAGAGGTAATAAAAGGAAGATTAGGGATTTTCAAAAGGCCTTTAGTGTAACCTCAAACATTAATCGCAATGTCATGCCTGGTTTTTGTCTCAGAGACTGTTGGGAGGTTTCTCTCAGGTGGAATATTAACTGCTGTTAAAAACATAACCTGAGCAGAAAGAGAGGCTACATCCATATTAATATGTTTTTGTTTCAAATTAGTGAAAACAATCCATGTTGAGAGCCGTTGAGCTGTCCAAGTTAACACGATAATAACGCAAATTTGTTCTAACGCCACTGATTTCTTTAATGCATTAATGCAACTTGTGATTTTTAGGTTGTAGCGTGCTCAGTTTTAAAGCTAGAGTGCAGTTATCACATGAAACTAGAAAACATAAAGAATCCATTGGTACTAACCGTGTCATACTAGCTAGCTTGAAGGTCCCTTGACCTCTGACCTCAAGATATGTGAATGTAAATGGTTTCTATGGGTACCCACGAGTCTCCCCTTTACAGACATGCCCACTTTATGATAATCACATGCAGTTTGGGGCAAGTCATAGTCAAGTCAGCACACTGACACACTGACAGCTGTTGTTGCCTGTTGGGCTGCAGTTTGCCATGTTATGATTTGAGCATATATTTTATGATGATATATATGATTTTGATAAGAGTATTAAATACTTGTTTAATATCCCTTTATGACACTGAAATATCTTTAATTATCATGAAAGTGTGAGACATTTCCGTTTGTACCACTGCTCGGTAATTAGTTGCCTCTTTCGGTAACTCGACTCAAACCTGAAATACTGGAATAATTGAATACTGTTACGGAAACAACAACAGTCAGCTAAAAAGAATTTGGTTATACCAGCATGCCAACATAAACTACTGTTGCTGCCTGTCATGAAGCTTTGTTTGGCAATTCTGTTGTTATGGTTGTGTGTTTATGCAAACTGTGTTGCGGTGTGACGCACGAGGATAGAAAGTGAGGGCATTTCGCCACTCCTGACTTCTTTAAAGGAGTTTAGAGGATTTGGATTGCATTAAGAGTGAAGAGCGGCATTAGGATTATGTCAGGGGAAAGTGTTACAGGCATGTAGTGCGCTGCAGAGGGTTAGGGTTTTTGGGATTTAATGTAGTCAGCGAAGGCCCTCGCAGGAATGCTGATATCAGTGGGTGCATGCATCTCATTGCATAACAGTTCATTGCCTTTAAATGCTGCATTGAAAATACTTTAATGCAAACTTTTATTTTGCTTTAAGATACTTAAGTGTTCTTCTTCATGTTGTAATTAGGCCATCTTGTGTTAGCGTAACAACAGGGCTGGTATGTGGTGGTGACAGGGGAAAAGGAAGTGTTACTCTCAGCAGCAAACCTCATCTGCAATTCCTACCCACGCTTGTCACCGGGCTTGTTTCTCGACATGCAGGTCATGTTCACGGTGGTCTCGTCCTCTCCCGCTCATCTCGTGGCATGTTGTGGCAGGTTAAACCTGTCAGTGCTGGTCTGGGGAGGGAAAGTGATGCCTTAGCCCAGCAGTGTGTTTTTGGCTTATTAGATGACTTAATGAAGTGTTTTTAACAAGCGTGCCTATTAAAAGAAACCAGTGTGTTACAAGTTTTATGCAAAGAGCGTTGTTTCCATGTGTTTGTTAGTGATGACAGACATCCAGGGAAGACTCATGGTCCAAACAGAGTGTATTTCTGGACCGTGTATGCTCAGTTTGTGAATTTGTGGCTAAATTGTTACTGAAATAGTCAGTGGTCATGTCTATAATGTTAAATCCAGCTGTGCATCTTGTACACATGCAAATGTGCCTGTGTTCATGGTAGTGAAAGTGTTGCATCCTGTTGTGGTGTCACTTGGTCGCTCTAGTGCATCACCTTCCTCCCTGATCGTACCACAGGAACTTACTGGAAGTCTGACCGAGATTTATACGACAAAAGCTTTAAAATTGTTCCCCTTGAAGAAGTGTTTGAGCCCATCAGTGACTCAATAAAGAACACATTACCATTGATCTGTGTGCCGCTCACATTTTAGATGAACCTCCTGAATGTGGCTGCCGAGAAAAGCCCGTCTCAAACCACACGGGGTCAGCTCCTGCTATCTGGTTACGAGCTGGATTCCCACCAGTAAGGTGGTGGTGAGGCTGCAGCAGCGGGGTCTGTTCCTCTGGAGGGCCTAATGAATAATTAAGAGGCGGGGCTTATGTGAAGGAGTCCATTAAGATGCAGAGTCACACCGGTCTCCATGGCAGCAGGGCCATATTATCAGGATCACGTCTCCTTTTTCGGGCCAGGCAACAGGCGAACTAGCTCAGTGTTAGTATGGGAGAGGATGGACGTTGACTGGAGTGAGGAAACTCTCTTTCCTGGATGAGACGATACTTGAAAAATATCCCAAAAGCGGAGCCTCTAAGTGTCAAATGGAGGGCTGTCACAGCATCAGTAAGAGAAAAAGGTGGGCTAAATTAGGCATCTTGAGTGGCTTTTGTCTTTACAGTCTAACAGTTTTGATAATGGATTCATAATTAAGGCATTTTTAAAGCAAAAAATCACTGGTTCCAGCTCCTCAAAGGGAAATATTAGGGCTGGGTAGTGTTACCAGAAAGGTATTGCGTTACCCTGCCGTTAAAAAACAGTTTTATTAGTACCAATAACCAATTGATCGACAAAATAATCTGGGGATTAAGCGATAATAATATAAGTAGCGCTAGAGTATAGCATCATACCCCGTTCTTTAGCTGTCACCTGCAGAGAGCTCTGAAGTTACCTGAGTGTGAGAAACTCCATGAAAGTCTATTTATATTCAGGAGAAAAATGGATACCTTTTCATAGTCGATCCATAATTGATGGCCGAAGCTACTACTTTCTGTGGTTATGCAACAAGCTCTTAGTGTATGTTATTTCAGTTCATCTTTCTCTGTCTCTTTTAGACCTGGAGTAATGCACTGGAATTAATCTAGACCTCCCTCAGCCTGCTCCACCTTTATAAAATCACTAAACTACACTTCCAAGGAGGTTATTTTCAGCTCTGATCACGGATGCAAAGGAAATGGACAGAGTCTTTACCTCGCATGGCCATCTGGCCGGGTCTCCAGCATATGACAGACAGAACAAGGGCAACGGCTGTGTGATTAGAGGACTCCGCTGGAAAGATATTAAAGCCTGACATGATTATTGTGACAACGATGCGATATCATTGTTGACTCTAAATCCCTGCGACTTTACCATAAACCAGATACATCTGCACACACACGGAGGAAATAAACCCTCATGATTGCTGGAACACAGACGACGAGGCCACCGTTTATTGTGAACATTCATATTAGAGCAATCCTGTAGGTACATACAGTATTTGTTAATGCGAGGGCTGGAAACTAAAAGAACAAGTTCTACTTTGTTGTGTAAATGTTTAGTCAGGGGGTTGATGTGTTGCCATTGAACTAGAAAATGACTCAACTTTCTGTGACTTCTGACTGTATTCTGAGCAATATTTTCTGCCTTGGAAATGTTTTCGTATTCACCCCCGTGATTTGTACTTTTTTAGTAAAATTGTCATGGTCGAATTTTGGCATTCATTGACAGGAAGTTGACCCACCAGCACCTTCCAGATACTTGTGTATTTCACTTAAAATCACATTTCACACCTTGGTTCTAAACAGATGGTCTCCATTCAACTTCCTATGCATCTACTAAAAAAGCACAGCTGCACCGGTAATGATTTAGATGTTTCGTTTTTATATTTGCATATGATTTAGAATAATAGACTGCATTTAAATAGCACTCTTTTCTCGTCTCGTTTCTCGTTTTTAGTGACAACATATTTCACATTTAAATAAACACAGACCCACCGTTCCGGTGTTTTGTTTTGTAAGTTAGTGATGTTTCTGTATGTGTTTTACTTAGTTTAGTTACTTATTTTAAGTCCAACCATGACGTTTACCCCGACGTTAACTAAGTGATTTTCTTGCCTAAATCCAACAGCGGACTTTTGCGTGGCGTCAGGAATATTCACCCTATATTTTGTAGGCTACATTTTAAAGTTAAATACATTAATCTGGCCTGCCTTTAGTCGTTCACCCAGATTTCCACTCTATTCTGGTAAAGGCTTAAATATAGAGGTCATTAGTGGAACAATTAAAACACAAAATGAACCGTTTTCATTAAGAACGCAGTGTGATAACTCTTAAACAGGACCCAGGAAACCTAGTGAAACCAAATCTGTAATTTCAGAATGGAAGTTATGGCATCATTATTGCTTTTTTTAAGATGTAATTTTGCTGTTAATTGCCGTTATCGTATCCATCTTTTAGAATATGCTTGTTATTTCCTTGCTAGGGAGTACACCAGACCCTCCTATTTTCATATCTGCCTGGGCGTATCAGTGCTACAGTGTGGTCGATACCTGAAACTGAAAAACAAATGCAATTTTCAAGCTGAAATTTCAGCTCTGTTGTCCCTAACATGGAAAAAATCCTTTTGTAGCAGATTCAGGAGGACAGTGATTCCTCCCAGGCTTGAATGATTCAATTGTTTCTGTCCTCACCGCCTCTTGAACCTACAGCGTTTTCTTCCAACAATGAAAGAAAAAGCATTCAGCAGGTCGTTACGTTATCATCTCAAGTTGCGGAGGGGTCGTATATTGTGCAACCTTAGCTGGCTGTCAACGCCGTTCCACTTGGCTGTTGCCGCTGAGAGCCAGAGGGATCGCTGCCAGACAAATTAAGATCCTGAATTAGAAACCAGAAGGTAACTGAGAGGAGATATATGGTGGGGGCGTGGGGGGGATAGCTGCATCGCCTCTTTTCTCTACAGACTGTGATTGGAGAGTTTCCCAACAAAGGGGTGATGTTGCGTGATGAGTTTCTGTGTTAAATAAAGCAGGAAATCAGGCTGCTGCGACTGAGAATATTGTGTAGAGGTTTTGGCTTCCCACAGCGATGTACCACAGGCTAGTTCATCTTCGATAAACAGCCCCGAAGCCTCCCATCCTCGTCGGCGCCCAACTAGCGAGCGCTTCCAGCCTTTTCCTGCCCTCCTCCAACACACACAGTCCCAAGCAATGAGAGACATCCGATGTTATCAGCACTGCAGATTGCACAGCGCTGCTACTGCCAAGGGCTTGTCTCATGAATTCACAGTGCAGTGCGGCGCAGAGATTTCTCCCTCCCTTACTGAAAGCCTTGTTTTTGCACACATCACAAAGCAAATTAGAGTTAAATATAAGAAAAAAAAGATGCAGGAATTTGTTAAAAATGTATAAAAAGATCTCACGGCCGAACAATTACGGTGTGTCATAACCTGCTGTGAGATGCCAGCCCCGCTGGAGGCTGCTCGCAGCTGTCTCTGACCTATTTATGAAGCTGATGGATGGAAGGTGAAAAGAGCCTTTTGTGCGACTGCCTTTTGTGTTTCTGAGGAAAGTGCTGATGATTTTCTGCCAACACGTTCAGCGCTGATATAATCCATCTTTGCTGCCGCCGTGCCTCATTCTGAACAGCTTCAGATTCAAGAAACATATTCATATTAGAAGATCAATTGAGTGCAGTGTATTATTCTTGTGGTGTTGCGTCCACGGGGGCGGCGGTTGTCCTGACCTGGTTCGAGAAAGGCTGCAGAAATCCCCTCCCCACACCCAGCCTCATTTCCAGCCTCATTTCCAGCCACAGCGGTTGCAGATGAGAGAGCATTTTTTTCTTTTTTGGCTTAATTGCATGCTTGATTCTTTTTGTTGCTTAGCGCCTAAAGCCACAGGCGTTTATTTAGTTGTGCATAGATTGCCTTGAGGTTGTCAGTTAAGACTTGTTGGACTATTTAACAGCTTCACAAGTGCTGCAGGGCAAAAAAGTTTGATGGTTTTGGGCCAAATGCGTTATCATTGGCATGGTTATGTTCAATCAGCAGTAAAGATAGCACAGTGATTTGAGAAAAGGGAAATGTGATTTGGCTTTTTAGGAATATTGTCTACTTATATGCCTGCTCTGATTGAATAAAACATATAAATAAAATGTTATATCTGGTAGTTGTTCATTGATGAGCAAACAGCAGAAAATGAAATGCGTTCTTGCTATTGCACCACGAGAAGTGGTAGTTGACTGTTTTTTCCGTTGTATTACTGTAAAATCCAGCCGCGACATGTGAAAGCTGCAGCAACAGGAAGTGAAGAAGAGCTTGTGGTTTGATTTTGGAAAGCTTCTGAACTGTTTGTTCATCTCTGGCCCCGTTTGCACTTTCAAGTGTTTCGTATCCAGATAAAATCCAGATATGACTGAAAGTGGCAGTAGGCAGAATGTTTTTGGCATCATTGGGCAAAGTTTCCAACCAGTGCAACTTCAGCTGCCATTATCACTTAGGACAGACTCACGGAGTGTCACTTTCTGATGTAGTCACAGTTGGAGGAGTTAAGATCACGTATGCGTCTTGGAGATACAGATGCATTTACAGCTTTTCAACATCACCTCAAACCACCTCTGGATTTCAATCCATCTTGAAAGCTTCTTATTGTACTCTAGTGCCAGCTTCTAAAATGTGATGCAACCTTTCTCTTTTTTATATGATTGAAAAAGAGTTTTGGACTATTACAAAACAAGCCATTTGTCAACATTACCTTGGACTCCCAGTATTTGTGATGACCACTATTTTAGAGATTTTGCAGACTAAATGATTGACAGATTAATCAATGATTAAGTGATTCATTGTTTGCTGTAACCCTACTTTTACATGAAATGTAGTTTGACTCATTCACCTTATCCCTGACCTTTTACCGCCTACAGATTTGTCCTTAAGTGGGAGTAAATGAGTATAAGCTTGACCTTTTACATTTCAATACACATGCTCGACCACAAACAGTCCAGCTTCCTTCATTTGTCTGGCACAAAAGCCTGTTGAACATTGAAAATGTAAACGCACATATTTAAAATTCTGTGTGTGTTCTGGCTTGTCAGTGAGGAAGATAAATTGCAAACTATCCAAATGTTTATATTTTGACCCTCTTGCATAAATTCCCTACAGCCGCCATCAATCATAAAGATCACACTGTCTGCCTGGGTGAGACGAGGCTGTGTGCTGTGGAGCCTCTCTTTCAGGACAACTTTAAATTACTTCTGAAGACCTTATCTTGTTTTTAACCAGTCAGCTGTATTGCTTTCACAACAAGTTCTCTGCAGCCTGGTTCACTCGTACTGTATGCCTCCATTCAACCTCTCCCGTCCAGTCAAATGAGCCCAGTTTGGTGCGTCACTCTCTTGCGTGCATACCATACGAGCTTCCACACACAGCCAACCTCCAGTTCAGATACAGTGTGCCTCTGTGTTGTGTGGTCTGCTGCAGTTAAAAACTGGCTGCAGATCTGCACTACTCTCACGTCTAATGCCTCCTGTTTGCTCTCCCATTCATGACTAGTTCCTCATTCTCTAAAATGTTTTTAGCAGCTGTAATGCTGCACGGCCCGTCGTGGTTTATCACCTCTAGCGTCTGGTCTTTGGCTGTGAAGTTGCCTCGTTCTCACATTTGAAACAACCATTGCAGAATCCTTTTTATATGTCAGTTCAATCTCAGTGAAGCATTACCTTATATGGCAGGATGTAAGGCTCTGCTGTGTTTCTGTGCCATAAGACTAGGGGGTGCAACAGATCACAAACTCTCAGATCGTATCGTGGCTTTGAGTAATGGATCGGAAGAAAAGCAGAAAAAAGGGAGCAAATATAACTTTTAGAGATGCCCCGAATATGTTTATTTTGCCGTAGATACAGATTGCCGATTGTCGATGAGCCATATTGGCTAATACAGATTGTTTTTGTTGTCATATGTAAAGGGGATACTCGTGGGTACCCATAGAACCCATTTTCATTCACATATCTTGAGATCAGAGGTCAAGGGCCCCCATTTGAAAATGGCAATGCCAGTTTTTCCTCGCCAAAATTTAGCACAAGTTTGAAGCGTTATTTAGCCTCCTTCGCATCAAGCTGGTATGACATGGTTGGTACCAATGGACACAAGTTTCCTAGTGTTATATAATGCCAATAACTTCATCTAGCTTTGAAACTGAGCCCGCTACAACCTCAGAAATATTGAATAGTCAAGTTCTGGTATCCGTAAAGAAAAAAATGGTATCGGAACATCTCTACTTGAAAGAAAGAATAAACCATATGATGGTTTTTATTTTTATTTTGAGCTTGAGCTTGCAATCTGCATTTTTTCTCTGTTTTCATTATTACTTTTATACTTCAGTTTCTCCAGGTTGCTCTGAATTATGGCTGCTGACTCATTGTCCAATTGCTTTTATTGTAATCATGTACATGTGGAATTGGGTTGGGAGAGGGAATTCCCTCATTGTCATCGTCTCTCATCTCTCTTTTCTCTGTTTTTGCGGCAGGATGCAAGAGGTTGGACTCAGTCCACTGAGATGTTACTGAGCGACGAGGATGGGTCAGAGAAGGAAATCACGCCGGTGAGGCAAACAAGCCACCCCCCCAAAACCCACTGCAGCTACACCGACTGACGCCGCCATGCCCCACCACCTGCCCTCCTGATTCTCCTCCCCCCGACCTCTGCGCCTCCCCTCGGTCAAACCAGAGTCTCCTCTAACACCTCCCTGTTGAGTCAGCATGGCTACGCCCTTCCTGTGGAAGCTGTCGTCCCAGAAGCTGGGCTTCTTCCTGGTCAGCTTCGGGTTCATCTGGGGCATGATGCTGCTGCACTTCACCATCCAGCAGCGAGCCAGCCATGAGAACAGCGCCGTGCTGAGGCAGCAGATCCTGGACCTCAGCAAGCGCTATATCAAGGCCCTGGCGGAGGAGAACCAGAGTGTCATGGATGGGCCCTATGTTGGTACCATGACGGCTTACGGTAAGTTGGTGAATGAGGTTTCTATCCCAGGATTAGCCTACTATTAGCAAAGCAAAATGAATGTATTAATTGATGCTGTATGAGTCATAACCTTTTTGATTTCCATAAGATCACTACCAGGCAATAAAACAACAAAAGAGGTACCCTTAACCAGAGTTATGATGTAGCGCTTCCCCTCTGTTTTTACATCTTCCTTAAATCAGAGCACCTGGTTCCACTTGTCTACCGCCTGATCAGGCACAACATCGCCCATATTCAAGAAAACTTGCCCCGGAGATTTAACGCTGTTGCAGCTGCATCGGAGCAAAATTACTGTAATAGCACAGGTCCAGGAGAGCCGTCGATAAGTTATTCATGCCATTAATAGACTTGTATGGCTCGATGGGAGGCTTCATTAGAAACCTGAGATTGGAATTGATTGTGCCGTAATGCCCAGAGAAACAACAGGATACAGTAAAGCTCCAGGAGATTAAATCAGCTCCCAGAGAACCACGAAGAAGGAGCAAAGAAACACGTGCAGTAGTTGCTTAGCTTATTTAAAGGTACTACACATGCAACACATTTTTTTTTTTAGATGTCTAAAATACGTTTTGCTGCCGGCCCCGGCCACAGCGGCACATTGCTTTGCTTCCATGCAGGTACTCCTGCCTACTGTCATCTACTGTAGGTAATACACTGACTATGGATAAGTACCTCATACAGCTCCACTTCAAAACACCCAAACTATCCCTTTAATAACTTAAGATGAGGAATGACTAGTTTGTACAGCTATAATTCCCCTAGAAGAGAAACTGTGCCCGTTTACAACATTTCCATATGAGGAGTTATCCTCATCAATCATGTCATTAATCAAATGTGATCCAAGCCCAGTTTGTAGATTTTCCCGCAACACGATCCAGAGTTTCCAGGGAACAGCGTCCTGTCCTGTTTGTTTTGTTCCCTTATATGATGGATTGATTTCCACGGCGCTGTCGGAGCTGCGGCACAGTCTGCTGACCGCCGTCCAATATCACATCAAAATCCATTTCATGTCCTTGATTAGATAGGGAGGCAGCAGGATGCTCCTTGCTTCCTGCGCTCACTCACTTGGTCGATGATTTGCACTGATATAATCTGTAGAGTTTCCTCCTTTGCGACCCATAAATGACCCATAAAATCTTAATGCATTTGAATTTAATATTGTGTCTCATGAAAGCCCATTTGTCAAGTCAAGTCAATTTTATTTATATTGCCCAATATCTCAAATTTGCCTCGAGGGGCTTTACAATCTGTGCGGCATACGACACCCTCTGTTCTCGGCTCATTGTAAGAAACACACCTGTTGAAAAGCATGATGTCAGTGTGTCGGAGCAGCTGGCAGTCTGCCTGTTTATACACAGCCAGGATAAGATGCTTTTTGATGGTGCTAAATATAGTGCGTCTCAAGCTAATGTCTGTCAGTATCTTCATGTTAGGCATTCAGTTACCACCTTACTTCCAATGTTTTCTGTCAAAGTAGTTTTAGATCAAGTCTAACATGATTGGATGCAATTTTTGGTGTCTTATATTTAATATTTTTTCAACACTTCTTCTTCTTCTTCAAATTAGAAAAAATCTAATTTCCTAGGTATTTATTCTAGTTTGTTTTCTAAACGGCAACCTCTCATAAGTTATTTAAACAACTCACGAACGAGGGATGGTAGTAAAAAAAATTTACAGCATAGTATGGCGTTATTTTGTGTAGCAATACTATCGATACACGGCCCAGAGAATACATAAATGTACAGGGAGGAAAAATAACATGTTTATTTATACTTATATTAGGAGAGAAGAGAAGATAAGTATAGAAAAGGAATTGAAAAAGAATAAATACATAGATAAATAAAGAAAATGAAATACAAATTTGAGATAAAGTTAGAAAATAGAAAAAAAAAAAAAATTAGAATAGGAATAATAATACAAAATAAATAGAGAAAAATAACTAAAATAATAAATAAATAAATAAAGAGAAACAAAGTAAATGGTGATAATAAATCACAACAAAATAAATAAATAAATAAATAAATAGAAGAATAGAAAATAAAAATCCCCAAGTTGTTACATATTCATTTAGTTCACATCAATCAAAAGGAAGTTATTGGAAGCCAGTATTGAATATCTGGTAGATTCCAGGAGTCTTGATGTGCTGTCACACCATCCTCTTCCTTTCCAGTAAAGTCAGACATGACGAGGATATGATCTTTCCCTTTGCAACCCCTCCTGAAACCGAATCACGCAGCCGTTTGTGACAAGCCACCTGCTGACACCGTGTCTTGTTACCGCACAGTTCAGCAGGTATTGTGAACTCTCATCGCACTCGTATAGTCTCTGCCCTAGCACCGCTCCGCGGGGCCAATATCAGAAATCAGGAGAGTGAAGCTGCCCACAGCGAGGACTGGGTGTGGTGTGTAAGCTCATATTGCTGCTCTAATCCTCTCCGTCCTCTCTAGGGTGGAAGGGCATTATGTGCTCCTTCTGCTCTTTGTTATATTATGTTGGTAAGATATGGAGACCCCTGACAGGCCGGGTAGAAGCGGATGACAACAAACAATAGGAATCACTGATGAATACCTCGGGCTCATGTTCCCACGTAATCACTTCTTTTTTTAATGCTCATGGGCTTAATGAAAACCCCCAGGTCTTTGTGCATCCAGATTATTATCTTATATGACACTGTTATAAAAAGCAAAAATGTGTTTACCGCTCCGGGATTTGTTTTGCAGCTCGCTAAGAAATATTGAGACAGGCAGAAATGTGTCCCTAGGTGTGCTATTACTCATCTGGTTACCTGGCAGCAGTATTAGTGTACAGAAGGGCAAGTCAAAGTGTTATTCACAGTGCCATGGAGGCTTTTCTAACACACTTGCTAATGAAGGTCTTGGACTCAAAGACTCACATTTAATTATTGTAAAACATTTTCTTACAAATACAGAACATACACAATGTGTATTCTCCTTTTAGGCTATCTAGGTTAGTCCTACATTAGTCTCTCATAGGGAAGCTTTATGCAACAGGTAGATTTAAGTGTCTATAGCAAGTCTGACTTAAAGTTATATTTAAGACAAAGACCAGGACTATTTTTATGCAACTGGCCCAAGATTGTAAATGCAAGTGCAAGAAAGAAATGAAGCCAGTTATTGTTTACATATTTTTGTCTTTCCTATCGTCAAACATGTTGACATTAGCTAAGGAGCTGAGATGTTAACCAGGTCTGGAGGATCTCTCTGATGTACAGCCTGAAGTCAGTGGGCACAGGCAATATGTGTTTGCCAGAGGTAAACAGAGGGGGGCATTAACTCTGGGCTCACCCCCTTTGCTTCTAATTATGTTCAGCCCGATAGCTTGGCAAGGCCGGCGCTCCAAAGCTTTCCGTTTGGTTTCTTCCTGGTCTCGCTGCGCTGCTCCTCCCAGCGCAAAGCTCGTCCAAATCAGACAAACGCTCCGGCGTTTTTCTCTTCACACGAATCAGGCCGGCGTGCTCTGCCAGGCCTTTGCTGTGCCCTTGCCAATCTCTCTGACGTGATGAAAACTGGCGTGTCAAATGCATCGCGGCGAGGGAAAATGTGGCGCTTGTATGCGATAGACAAGCTGCAATTATCATCGTCTGATGAAATGAAGGCACGCTTTCTGGATCACTCCTGCACACATATAGGCCGATGCATCGATGATTATGACGGAGCTCTTTGCTGCAGACAAAAAGCACGCTGCTGGTAACATATGTATGTTGTGTACCACTTACAGCAGCTCAAAACAACTTAACATTTCTCTGCAAATGTCATTGCAATTGCTTCTGGTTACAGTACCAGACAAATACCACAAGAAATTAGGCCAAAAAAAACCCCATGCCTTAACATTTTGAATATATGCCCTCTCCGTCTCATAACTGATCAGACTCCCTCCTGCCCGTTCTGCCATTAGCTGTGTCCTATGCGGATAAATGCTCATGGAAAAAAGACGCCTACAGAAATGCAAAGACCCAAATTAAACAGCAAGGTCACTCGCAAAGTCGCCGCGGCTCCGGTTTTACATTTAAATGAGCCCCAAGCTGACTGCCTGAAATCCAAAGCCTTGTAGTGGGGGGATGAAAAGTCCACACTGTAGTAGGGCAAGGTTCCCCAGACTACAGGCAGCAGCTTAAATTACATGCATGTATTCACTATAATGATGGGGAAAGAACTGGAAGCTTTTTCTGAGTCAGAATGTGGAGCCTTATTGCTCAGTTGATTAGATACAGAAAGACCTTCAACTGTAGACTGTATACAAGAAGTGGACTTAGTCACCATGACGTCACTCATTGGTTTATGGACTACGGTTTTGAAGTCTCGAGTTTGGCATTTTGGTCGTCGCCACCTTGTTTTTTTGGCCTTCGCTAGGGAGAAGCAGGGGGCCAGTTGGAAGTAACAGTAGCTGCTAATGTTGGCATTACTTGCCTGATGTTTACGGCTCCATTTGATAACTTTACTGTCGCCTGCTTTAATAAATACATTATAAATATCAGGCAGCAATGCACAGAGTATTCCAGACATTTCTTTCTGTGTGAATACTGTTGTAGTTGGCTTGAAGCAGGTATGTGATTTGGGAATCTAGCCAAGATCATTGCAAAATCTGTGATTCTGTATTGCCAAATCTGACTTTTACCCCCCTTATCAATGATTAAATAATGAACTCTATCCTAAAACAGTGCACCTGACCTGGTTTCATTTTCCATTTTTAATCCTCCCTTCACAATGATCCCAATAATGTCATTCATATTCCCATTTGCAGATTTGAAGAAGACCCTCGCAGTGCTGCTGGATAACATCATGCTGAGGCTGGGCAAGCTGGAGTCCAAGGTGGAGAACATCTACAACGGCACGGGGGGCAACCTGACCAACGGCACCAGTACCGCCACACCCAGCGCCACAAACTCTGAAAAAGTGAACGTGGCAGGTAGGTGTTGCTTTTTTTTTTGAAAGTCTGGAGCGCATGTTGTGGTGAGGAAAGCAAAGCTGAAAAGGAAATACGGGGATTTGTCATAAAGGCTGAAATGTCGGCCCAAAGGATTGAAGCTCTGAGAGAGAACTTGTTCGCATGAACTGTGACTCATGTATGGGCAAGTTTTATACGATTCATTTCTCCAGAGAAACCCTGTTTTTCAGGGTATGAAAGTAAACATATCTGAGACTAATTAAAGAAAAGAGGATAAGCTGATTGTGGCTGTTTTCTGTGACCCTTGTTTCATTTAAAAGATTCTTATCATGAATAACAGTCCCGAGGCATACAACCAACTAAACTCTGCCAGCATTGCACAGTGCACACCAGGCACTTTATAGGACCAGACCGCATCCTTGGACATAATTCAAATAAGGCCTCCGTTCACGCTGCATGACCCTTTTATTAGTTTTCATTGATTTTGCTGCCAGCTCTCAGATGATGAATTCAGCCCAGTCGAGAGAGCGAGGTGTTGTTTTTTTCCTGGGATCCCGGGACTCGCTCTCAGTTTGTATGCGCAGCATTAAACAGTAGGAATGCGTAATCGGTGCTCTGAGGCAATATATGTAGAATTGGATTAGGCTGATTGGGTTGTGCAAAGTCACATTTGAATGGATCTAATCTCAATGACAGCTGCTGCGCTGCTATCTTTTATCAAACGTGGCTGCTGCTTTGTCACTTTTCCTCTTTTAAGAGCTACTCCGGGCTAATTAACGGACATGAGCATCTTACAAAAGCGATCATTATCAAGACAGTTGACGACAGCTTCTGACATGTTGTGATGAGTCAGAATGACAATCTGGCTTCCTTGTTTCTGGGTGGAAATTCTTTTTCTCTGAACAGCAAACCACATCCTTTCGCACCATCTGCAACACCTACGTAGTATCCATCTTGTTTCATCTGGATGACACTGTAAAGATCATTTAGTCAGGGTTACTTTGATTTTGGATCTTCAAAGTGATTTTATCTTATCCTGACGTAAATGTTTGAGAGACAGATTTTGGATGGAGCACAAAGTGTATTGTTTAAAAATAATAAACGCAGTAGATTGAGACGCGTGTGATCCAAACATTTCCAATAACTCTAGAGCGTTGTGAAGTCCAAAAGTCAACAGTTATTGAAAAAGATTGATGTAATCATTTCCAAAATTCACAACATCTTTTTATCACACAATATATTTTGCTTCAACCGGTACATTTTCACTGAGTTGAAGATGATTTTAAACCCCCCCAAAAAAACCCCAATTTAATCTGATAAATCACTTTGTTTTTTTAGAATCACATTCAGTAGCCTTCAGCCCCCTTTAAAATACAACACAGCTTGTTTCTTTCACTGGAGATGAGATACTAATCTTGCCCACCGTTGTCGGGGCAGTGTTGCCTTTAGCTCCCTGTGTTGTGGAGCCACAGCACCTGGACCTGTGACACCGCTCGCTTAAAACTTCCAGCAGTACCCTCGAGAGACAACAGTTGGATCCTGAATGCAGGTCAAGCCGACAAAGCGGCAGCTACATCTCTCTTGGCAACGAACTAAAAGGGCCCAGCACTCCAGAGCCTCCATTGGAGCATGTCTCCTGTCTTGGAGTGGGTGGCAGGCAGCGCTACTGCCAACTCCTCCAGTGCTCCTCCCTGACTGGAAGGCAATTACAGAGATAAGGATCTGGACAGTGAGGGGAACACGCCTGGCTTTCAGAGAGGCCTCTATCAAGATGGAGCTGAGCAGCAGCCCTGGGACTGCACTGCTGCCACCTCGATTGTGTACATTTTCTTAGCCAAGGCACGTTCAGGACCAAACGTGGCTCTTGTCAGTATTCAGTTTATTCCTGGCTTTTATGCTGTCTGACATTCTTTAACTCAATTTCCAGAAAATTGGCAAGAAAATGATCATTTCCCTTCAATACTAATTTAAAATGTAACACATTTCATGCACAAATTATTAAAAACAGAGCTATGGAAACTACCTGGCAGGGTGGAATCTGGTCTGAAAACCTGTTCATCTTGTATTGCCACAGATGCCTTCACCCTTGTCATAATAGGCTGTTCAGCTCAGTCACTGATGGGAAACAAATTCATTCGCTTGAATACTTCTTGAATGAGACATTAGCCGGGTTTCCATTCAATTGTCGACTGAATTTGAATCTAACTTTTCTCTTTTGAAAGGAATTAGGCGCGTTTCCATCATCCGGTTTGGAGCGAATAAACTCGGCTACAGCGTAGTTTAGTCAGAAGTTGGCGCTATAGGCTACGCATGGCTGTAATACACCAGTAAACAGTAGAAGAAGAAGTAGAGGTTGCATGGTGTGTGCTGTAAAAACTGTAAAAAGCATTGACGCTTTGAAAAGAAAAGGTGCCATATTTGTATCCGCTGCCTCCGTCCATGCTCAGGAGTAACTTCGGCCTTGTGTGCTGTTGCGTTTAGCCGAGGACGACAGTCACAGAAGCCCCTTACAGGATGAAAACAAGTGGATGTGGCCGTAGCGGGAGGCAAATGGGACTCGGTCCAACAGCAGTCTGTGACGCCTTGTCTCTCCGTGTCTCGCTGATGTGGCTAATCAACCTCCCCAGCAGAGTGTTTCATGTGTGGGCCGGCCCTGCGGCGTGGAAATGTAATCTCCTCCCACACACAGGCGTGGAGACACATGTAATGAATGGTCAGGCGGTGATTTGCAGCTATATAACCGGCCCTTGCTTCTCCATTTTCTTCCCTCCGCCCGTTCTTTAAAGTCATCATCAAGCCAGTTGACATTCGGCTGATCTGTAGCGTCCCGTCTGTGTGACACTCTCCGATTTTTTTTTTCGGTAAACAGAGACCTGTGCTTTCACAGCTCAGGGCGCCTTCACTGCTTTGTCTCTTTCAGCCATCGATCCGCTCGCATCTCTGTTTGCCGCTCACAGTGAAAGATGAGATCCGAGGTCTCAATGTCAACAACGGAGCGAGACAAGGACATGGTTTCTGCCGGGGATTACACGTGTTCTGCTTACCTTGCGATTTCATTGGTCCCCGCACTTTATTGTCAGTTTTCAGAAGAGCGAGAAGGTTGATTCTTCTCCTGCAAAACATGAGAAATATAATTTAGTTATGTCGCATACAATTACCATTTTAATACTGAAAACGTCTCTTAGATTTAGAGCAGAATCTGTGGTCTCTATTTTGCCCCTGAAGGCCTCGTTATTTCCTCAGTGTACAGATCAATACTAATAAGTACACACAAACCCACTCAGTGAAAGTTGCTGAGAGATGCTGTCCGCTCCCACACACTTTCAAACGCTCGCATGAATCCTGAAACTCATCACCCTGCAGTATAAATTCCACCGCAGCGTAATTGAAAGCAGAAATCATTAGTTTTGTAGCGGCGCTGATTAACAATTTGTAATATTGCATTTTCACCTTTTGTTTGCCTGGATGTTTTTGTACTGTAGGCTGCAGCAACAACCTACTGTAAATAGACAAAGGTCCTGGTTGATTGGCTGCTTCACAACAAAACCCATTTTGTGTTCCGCCAGTTGAGCGCTTTTAATTTAAAGCAGCGGTAGTTGGAAATGTTACATTTGCATTAGATGTGCATTGCTATTAGGGAAGTGAATCTTTCTGTGTCCTTTTAGGTATTTGGTATTTGATTCTTGGGGTCACGATTCAGTACACAGAGACACGTCAGCATTGATGTCTGCAGTGTGAAACAAAGGGTTAGCTAGCTGCAGCTTAACAAGAATGAAATGAGAGCTTCTCATCTATAAATCAATTTGAATCAGTCAAATCAGAAAAGAAAATACACATATATATATATATATATATATATATATATATCCGTACCCCTCTCTTTCCTCTCCTTTCCCCCACAGACGGGCTCGTCCCTCTTGAGGTTGCGGCTGATTGAGGAGGCAGGGGTGGGATGGGAGGAACATCTGGGTCTAACACACCACTGGCTGGGACACGTGCACCCCCACTTTTTTCCCCAGACTCTGTCTGTCTTTTGTTTTCCCTCCTTCTTTAGTTCAGTTCAGTGACTGTTTAACACTCTCTCCGCTGATCATTGAATATCATAGATGTAATTTCGGGTTGTGTTTCAGTTATGGAAAGAAAGGGTTTTTCATTAAAGCTATGGTGGGAAGCCCAGCGTATGAATCCACAGTGTTGCCAGTGCTGTTCTTTCTTACTGTATTCTGTGTCTCTCTGCATACTGTATGCTCCTCTTTGTATGCAGCACTCCATCTCCCTCTGCATCCTCCATTGTCTCCTCTTCCTCCGTGCCAGCATTGTTGTTGTGCTGGTTAAACCCCTGCATTGCCTCCTTCTACCAAATATCAGCCGTTTCCCCGGGGCATTTTTTCCTTTTTTTTTTTCTTCCCCCTCTCACATGTGCACATAATATACACAATAACAGCCTCATCTTACATTCACTCAGCTAGTTTTTCTGCAGGCAAGAAAGTGCTCGGATAGAGAGACACTTGAACCGGGTCTGTAGCTCTCGACAACACACCACTGCAGTAGTGTTGCACAGTAAACTGATACTAGAAAGGTATCACGATACCCTGCTGTTAAATGGTACTTAAGTGATGTCAGAATCAGAAATACTTCATTGATCCCTGGGGGAAATTACAGTTGTTCCATTTTAGAATAGAAATGTGTAGAAGAGAAGTTATTGAGATATTTAGGCAGGGTATCGTATCAAAGTCATAATTGTGGTATTGTGATAACACACCACTGCAGTGCTTCACTGATTACAGGAAATGCAAATGTCTGGCAGGTGGCTAAAAATGTTTTCTTAATTTAAGGTTTCTGTGAGACCTGCATGTAGCTGTTTTTAGTTTAGGGACTATTCTCTGTTTCATGTCCGTCTGATCACAACAACAACAACAACAGCAACAACAACACAGCAGCCAGCGTGTCCCACAGCCTAAACCCGCCACCGTTCGTCCAAATCAACAGTGGAACATTCGTCATAGCTCTGCAACGACGCTGAGAGTTAATCAAGGTTTTTCTGGCGGTGCAAAAAAATCGGAATCTTCCTCTTGGATATTTTGGGAGAGAGAACAGTGGGGCCGATCAGATTGCCCGAGCACAAAAGAGGGATTGATTACAGCCAGACGCTGCGCTGCTCGCAGCAGAGGAAGGACAGAGAGAAAGACGTGGGCTGGAGCTGGAGAAGCGGGGTTACATGGGGATATGTGGTTTTCTGCCTCAAGGCCTTCTCTGTAGAACACTTGTGTGGACCAGAGACATGTGTTTTGACACGTGCCCCTCGCTCTGGGAAGCCCCTCTTCAGGTGGCAGGGCCCAGACGAGCAGTTTGGAGGTTTCATCTGACGTGTGCAGTGAAATCTCCCCACACACACACACAGTCATGCAGTATAAGAGAAACAGTTGAGGCGGAATGGTGCTCTGTATACATTTGACCACACTTTATCTCCTGTCCCTCTCAGATATGATGACATACAGTTTCCTCTTGTCTTCATGAGCTATTTTCTATGTTCTTTCGCTCAACTCCCCACGGACGAGGTGATAAAAGGGACAACGAAGTTATTGAGAATTTCCTTTTTAAAGGGCAAGGGAAAAACAGAATCTATCTGCACCTGTATGACTGGTTTAAGGGGATAGTTTGGGTGTTTTGAAGTGGGGTTGTATGAGGTACTTATCCATAGTCAGTGTATTACCTACAGTAGATGCTCCGGAGCAGTTCAGAGTAGAGGTTTTAAAACTGCAAAGCTTAGAAATCATAGAGAAGAGATGCTCCTTATAACTGCAGAACTTGCCTGAGAATACTCACGTTTTTAAGTTTTCTTCAGGATCAAAGTAATCCACTGATAGTCGTCTGTACATCCACGGGTACACTGCAAACAGGAAGTGCTGATAGCGAATTCTGCATACTTTTAATGTTTCCAAAATGTAAACAAATATAGGCAGCCCACTAACTCACTGGCTACACGGTGACATTATACTTCCTGTTTATATCATTACTATGGATTCTCATCGAGGCTGTCTGTCTTTTCCGTTCTGCTTTGTTTTTAACTGGTTTATGTAACAAAGAAACACCAAAATGTCACCGTGGAAAATAATACTGAATGTGTTGACATGAGTCTGCACACGGCTGTATAGGAAAACCCAGATTGAGCCGAGTCATGGCAGCTTCGTGACGCCGGTTATGCAGGATTTCCAGTGTTGGACTCAAGAATAGAACTTTCTTTGTGATACAGACCCGACTTCCCTCCACCTGCACAGCTGTTGATGCTCCGTGGCTGCGAGGACGCTGTCCATCAGCCAGCCTGCCTACTGTCTAATTGATGAGCTGCTGCACAGATTCACACACTGATCCCTCTGCTGCTGCTTCTTCTCGCAAAGTGCATCTAAAATTAGTGTTTCTATCTGAGCCGGTGGATCAGAGGACACACAGACTAGGAAACGCTGCACTTTTCACCCCGTTTTTATGTCTATTTTTCAAGCTTTCCGCTCCATAGAATCACCATGGTGACACTTTAAACCAAATTGCTGAGGTGTCTTTGTTAAGAAAACTGTTTTGAGAGCTTACATAATTGTCATATAACCCTCCTCTTGTAAATTTAGTCGGTGTCACACTTATTTGGCAACCAAACTGTGCCACTGAAGCTGTGCCTTGGCAGATTTCCTCTTATTTGAGGGAAGCTTTTTTGCCCGAGAATGATACCAGCGAGAGCGAGAGAAGTACACAAGAAGGAATAACATAAACCAGATGTCCTCAATCCAATTGTGGAGTTGTCGAATTTCACATTACCTCATGGACTTGGAGAGACACACGGCGAGGGAGAGGGGGAAAATAACCTTGTGTACGATATTGTTCAGAGATGATACTATATTTAAGGGCTATCAGATGGCCAGCGCTGTGTGTGCTAGGACTGGGCTAATGGTGACCTCAGCGCTGTCAGAGGCTCTTTGAATGATCTCATCTGTTTTTCTACCTCTGGTTCTCACAGTACATTTCAAACCTCATTCTTTACTTTTATATGCTCTATTTATGTCACTATACCTCGTGGTGGTGTCTTGTTTTTATCCGCTACAAATTAACCTCTCGCGTGTGCTTTTATTTGATTGTAATGGTGTTATTTTAACTGTTTATGTACTGATATAAACATGTAGAAAAGTGATATTTCAATCTGCTCTGTCTGCAGTCTCTCATCCATCGCTGCTACGTTCACACAAGCATAGCGTGCTAGCTCGGCTAATAGCGAATTGTAGAGTGAGGGGATATTTTTCACCAGCTTTCATTCAGCTTCGAAACAAAGAAGCTAAAACAAAAGCAGTCTGAATGTAGTCTTAACTGTTTAGCTTAGTTTGCCACGTATCTTAAAAGTCTTGTAAACTTCTCCGCTGGCTGAGACAAAGCAGCCCCTCCTCTCTATCAGCAGAGGAAGGACAATTATTAAGTTATGAAAAAGAAACCAATAAGGGTATCGATAAAAAAACGAACCAATCGGAAAGAATAGTAGCATCAATAAAATCCTAACGATACAATATCTCTATTGAGAATAATATACTGTTTGTGTTTCTCTGCCTTGCTTTGTTGCTGTGTTTGCACGACAAGAGTTGCGGTTTGGTGCATGGCTTTATCGCTTCACATCGCAGCGTCAGTCGCGCCTATTGACACCCTGTTCATTGTCATGCTGTGTGTCTGATAGCAAACACGCAGCTTCTTGAGTGTGCTTAACGTCCACCTGGTCAGTAAATGGTCTACTGACTGTCCATGACGCTCCACCGGGGTGTGTTACTTCAGCCACGTCTTCGGACCAGTGAATGGATACGAGGTGTAAAAGGCAGCTAAAGGGTCTGGCATTGTTGCGGTGGAGGTGAACGACGCTCCCTTCTCAAACGGCACCCACCTCTGCTGTGTTTGATTATGAAGGGAGCTATATTTAGGGCGCTGCTCGGCAGCAGCAGCTTCTTCTGCTTGATTAAAGCGAGGAAGGAGATTTGCCTGGTGGCTTTGGCGCTCGCTGGCTGGCTAGCTGACTGATAGAATGAATGACAGGCCGTCTGGTTGGTTGTTTGTCTGGATGACTGGGCCGACTGAAGGATGAGATAACTCACTCTGCGCTTGTGGCGCTTGCTTGCTGCACAAGACAGCCACTTTACCAAACGACAAATCACAAGTCAGGTTTCTTAAGGCGACGCTTTCAGTACAAGAAATCAAGGCAACAAAAACAAGCATGACAAAAACAACACGATTATTTATTTATTATAATGGCAGCTTTAGTCCTCCATACTGCAGCCCTAGGAAACAATAAGAGGGCTTTATTGTGTTCATCTTGTGACTGGCTCACTGGCGTGGCCTCCCACCTCTTTCCTCTTTGAATCCCATAGGATTAAAATACCATTTATCACCAGGAGTGTACGGTTTGCTGCTACTGCTTGTTCCTTGTTACTCATTTCAAAGTGGTTGTTGATAGTTGGGTTATTAAAGCTCTTTGCTGAGAGTTAGCTATCGGGTCCACCTAGGACCGAGGTTCATTTATTTCTCTTCACTGTGGACGCTAACGGAAACCATGTGTTTGCTTGATAAAAATCAAACTAGTGGGAGTACTCTAACTTTTCTGCCATTTCCTCTTTCTTGCAGATGTGAATGATTTGACTACAGTAACAGAGATGAATTGATTTTACATTATACAACAACTATAATACTCCAGTGTATGAGCCAGGATTGTCTGGAACGGGGTCCAAAGAGCTCCTTAGGACTTCTACTGATCCATCCAAAGGGGGGGACGATACTGAATACTGTGAAAACTGTACACCTGTTGACTGCAGTGTTACTTAATTATTATGAATCACTACATTACATTTTTATTGTGACAACAGGGTGGGGTGACTACTATTGTGCAGCGTAATTGTCTGCATTGTGTAGACATTGTTATGCTGCCATGTAGCCACTTACGTCATTTAATATCAGATGTCGTGTAAACTGATCCTGTTAACAGCTCCCAGTCTCCGCTGTCTATTGTTTACTGACAGTGAGTTTTAAAGGACCTGTTATGCTTTTGTGCTTTTTCCCTTTCGTTAAGTGTCTTACATAGCTTCTTTGTTTGCAAAGTTACAAAGCCCAAAGTCCACGCCAAAGGGAGAAACACTGCTTCTGAACTGCCTGAAACGCCTCGCTTGAAGTCACGCTTTTTCTACGGCGATGTGGTGATGTCACCCAGTAACATATTTGCATAATACTTGCCTAAAGGCTCAATAACAGATAACAAAAATTATGTTTTGTATTTTGACTAACTCATAAAATGAACGTTAATTGATGACAGATGATGACATCTAGGCACGAGAGACTTGCTTGATCCTTTCCCAGATTTTATTGGCGCAGAAAGACCATGTTTTAAGGGGTTATTCTCGCTGTAGCTCAGAAGCTGATTCCCCTCTTCTCCTTCCCTAGATGGCGACTGAAGCAGTGGATGGAAACTTGTGTTAGTAGCGTTCCATCTAACTGGGGATGTTTTTAGTTGTAGCACTCTGTGGCATGTCATCACCTCTCTTTTATCTGTCATTCTTCCTGCAGACAGAGCGAGCCAGAGAGTGTCAGTGAAATATGTTTTTCACACTAATCTAGGCGATAGGGCAGCAGAGAGAGAGAGAGAGAGAGAGAGAGAGAGAGAGAGAGAGAGAGAGAGAGAGAGAGAGAGAGAGAGAGAGAAAAAAAAAATTATCTGCCTACTGCAGCAGCTTATCGTGTAAATAAACTGAATCAACGCTGAACACGATGCAGGAGTTTCTGTGTGCTCCACCCTCCACCCCGACAGAAGCTTGACCCAGCCGCTGATTAGCTTCATACACAAACCTCCATAAACACACACATCCTCCTCCTAAAACACCACCCACAAACTCATTACATCAGTCCGGCGTTTGCGTCTAAGCTTTTATCTATTCACCGCGCGGCCTACCATAATGCATTATTCATCCTCTGGCTGTAAAGGTCAGCGGCGATGACGTTAACGTCTCTGAATGGGGATATCAAAAAGGTGATTATATGGAAGGGAAGCCTGCGTGCAAGCCACGAATGTTAATCCTACGGTGATATTGGCTTCCTGGGATATTGGAAGCATTACAGGAAAGATATCAGCAACTCTCCCCCCCCCCACAGTTGCATTACTTGTGCTTATTGCAGAAAGGAAACTGTTTCCTTGCTTCTCGACCTGTGTTTGCATCGTTGTGGACTGGACTGACCCAGCTCTCAACTTTTTGTGGTTTCCGTTGTTGTTGAGTTCAGATTGCCGAGCCCAAGGTGATGCTGTTGGCTGACAGTCATCCCTGCCCACAGAGTAATGGGCGGTCTCCAGCTGTCACTCCGAGATGCAACCGTGTTTATGTGTTTTTAGTATGTGGTTATGTATGTGTGGTTTTTATCTTATCTTTCTAGTCCTGTTGTTGTTGTTGTTACTGCGGCAAAACCAATTGCCCCTCTGGGACAAATCTTGAACTTGAAGTGCTGAGACTGTACCACAGACAAGATGCTAAGAGCTCTGTGAGGCTGCACTCATCCACAGAGGTGCTTTGAGCTAAATGCTAATGTCAACATGCTAATATGCTCACAATGACAATGTTTACCATAAATCTTTGTTCAGCATGCTAACGTTTGCTAATTGGCACAAAACACAAAGTACAGCTCGAGGCTGGTTTATTAGTTTTGCAGGTATTTGATCATAAACATAGACCGTACATGAGAAGTGGGCTTAGAGTTCAACATTTCGTCGCCATCTTGCCTTTTGGCTGTTGTCATCTTGTTTTTTTGCAACCAAAAGTGACAAAAGAGGGTGAAGCTAAGTTTACTGAAGTGAATATAACTTGTTTTGAAGCCTCAGTTGGGTGATACAGAGCAAAACAAAATCAGACTTCATAACTTTTTAAACAGAATTCTCTAAAGCCTGATTTGTTTTTGTTTTTTTTTCGTTTTGATTTGGAACTGATATCCATTAGAGGAACTGCACTTTGTGGCACGTCCTCATTAGCCTCACCACATAGCCATGTCAGTAGCCACTCGGGCTGCATATTGGGTTTCTTCTACGATCCCGTGTCATGTGTTTGTACTGCCTCTTTGTCATTTACAAAAGAAAAGACACAAGGAAATTCCCACTGTTCAGTCACACCCAGAAGAAAACAAAAATGTTGAGTCATCCGACAGATCGTATCACCTTTGCAAAAGCAACATGTCATCTATCTGTCTGTCTATTGAGCCGGACGGGAAATTGATAGCATCGACCAGCCAAATGACCCTCTATCTTGGCTAAGGGATGGCAGCTTTTGCTGCTTTTGTACAAGCTACTTAGGCAGACAGCCACTCTGTACTGTATGTTTGGAGGTCTTTTTCAATTCTAAAGAAAGGTAGTGACCTAATTAGTTATCTAGGAAAGTTTGGTTAGTCTAACAGTGAATTAGTCAACAAGGGAAATCTTGGGAACATGGTTGGGTGTGGAAGAATAAAAGTGTCCAGTCCAGTGCATTTTCATTTGTTTGTAGTTTAGCTTGAGTGCTCCCTGACTCTGGTAACATATAGAAAGCCAATGACTGACAGACACACTCCGATTTTTGCTCTGAAGGGAACGGCATTGTGAACTAACTGCACAAGAAGCGTGTTAAAGTTTGCATCTGCATCGTCTCCAGTGTGAGTTTCAGACAGACCGCAAAAGCATTTTGGAGCTGACCTTATTGATTTTCTCTCTCTCTCTCTGTCTCTCTTCCTCCAGACCTCCTAAACGGAGCCCAGGAGAAGTGCGAGCTGCCGCCTTTGGAGGGCTTCCCTCACTGCGAGGACAAGGTCAAGGTGAATCACACACACACAGTAGAGACAGCCTCTCCACCTCGCTCTCTGCGTCTGGGTCATTCAGAAATAAGTAAAAGAAGTAGCGAGAAAAAGAGCACCGCCTACGTGAACAGAGACACGTTGTTGACTGACAAAATAGCTCCTCTGGGAAAAGCTAAAAAGTATAAACAATGATCTCACTTTATTGCTGCCATAACCGCCCGTGTGCATGAATATTAAACTTCAAACGGGCCCACACACTCGATACAGGTGCACACACACACACACACACATACACACAGATGTATGCACAATTTCAATCCAATGTTTTTCTGTGTGTGTGTGCTGGTCTCCCTGGAGCTGATAGGGCCCTATCATACACACCATCTGCTCAGCCAGTCCCAATCCGCCACTGATACTGTCAGCATTTCCGACTGGGCGCCAGGCGATGCCAAAGCCTGCTTCACACACACACACACACACACACACACACACACACACACACACACATATTGTATACTGCATTTCAGAAAAAGACATCAAAATCCACTAAACTGTTATTCCACAGCAGCTTTTACTATCAGCGCACAGTTGGTAACATCTGACAAATCCATTTTCTCCCTTTTTATAGAGCTCTTTGGTTGCCGTTTAAACAAATCTAGTACAATCTTCATGCCTCCGCCATCCAAGCGACTCTGATCCAAGCCCATCTGCCAGGTCTCCCCCTCTGCGAACAGCTTTGAAATCTCGATTTTTATATCTCCCCTTGTGCCGCTCCCTTAGGTTACTGTAAGCCAGCACGCATGATGTACTCCAGTCTATGAACCGAGCACGATAGCTGTCAGTCCGTAGCTCCGCTTCGCATGCATCCCAGCATGTCAATCACGGCAGCGCCACAGAAATCTGCCTGCTGGGATCAAATCAGAGGTCCAAATACTGCTGCACCTTCTCCCTCTATCCTTTAGTTTTTTTTTTTTTTTTACTGTTATTTATTTTGTAAGATTGAAGCTGGAGTGAAGATGCTGGAAAAAATCAATATCAGTTTAAGTGTACGCTATATTTACAATATTTTCACCACTTTACCTCGCTGAGCATAGATAACAGCTTCAGTTTCGGAGTGCCAATCTTTCGGTGGTTGTAGTGGGCTCAGTTTTGAAGAGTATAAATATATCTGTGTTATCATATGAAACTAGAAAACCAAATGAACCATGGTACCAACCATGTCATACTAGGTTGTCGTGAAGGAGGTTGAATAATCTTGGCGAGGAAAAACTGTCATGGCCATTTTCAAAGGGGTCCTCGACCTCTGAATTGTTACCCCTGTATTGCGATACGTATCATATTGCCAGATTCTTGCCGACACACAGCCCTAGAAGATTTATTAAAGATGCATGTTTTCTGTCTTTGTCAAGAATTTTTTACATTGATTTTATTTCCACACATTCACACATGAGAGAACAACCTCTCTTTCCTCCTGTTGGCTGCTGCCGAGCAGTTCCACTGGATGACTTCTTGCATATGTATTTGCTGAAAGGGATATAGTCTCTTTTATTTTCAAACCCCAGATTTTTCCATTTGATTCCAGGGATTGAAGCCAGTGACTTTTAAAGTCACAATCCTACTTCTCTTAACCTCAAGCCACAAAAACAGCCTGGTCGAGGGTAGTGAAAACTAGATAGGCAGCCAGCGCTACAGATTTTGCAACTGTGCATTATGTATTCTCCCAGCATCACCACCTGCCCACACACCACAGTCGCTGCTAAATTGCAATCTGACTTTTTTTGTATCCATCCAAAGAGCTCCATTATTAGAATGAAAAAAAGCTCCAAATGACAGTTGTTTGGCTGTCAATGTGACTGGTAGAGGGGCGTTAAATACATTTGACTGCTATTAGCTCACATATATTTTACTGATATTAAAGTGTGAGTGAGTGAGTGAGTGGAGGGGGTGATTTGGGTGAGAATGCATGATTTAATCCTCCCGTTTCCTCTTCTTCCTCAGTGGATGAGGGAGATGTGGCGCTCCGACTCCTGCTACGGCAACTACGGCGTAGATGGATCCACCTGCTCCTTCTTCATCTACCTCAGCGAGGTGAGTCGTGTGTTAATTGTAAATATACATTTGAAGTTAATGAAGGTGTCTATCTCGCAAGTGTATTTGTGTCCAAAAAATACAAAAGTAAATCACAAAAAATAGTATGCAAACGGTGAACATCCACTCTGTTATTTATGTTTTACTTTCGTTTTTTACCGCGGTATCGAATTGGTATCGCAAATCGAGGAATTTCACTGCTATTTGTATTGAAATTTCTGGTATTGTGACATCCGTAGTAGTAAATGGGTCTAGATACATCATTATAGAGACTTTTCAGGGTGTTTTGTTGACAGAAGAGTTGTAAATACTGCGAGGGTGGAATGTTAAAAGAAGGCGCAGTCACAAGTCAGGCTTGCATTCAAATGTGATGCAAAATTTAACTAAATTTCCCTAAAATCTGCAAAAGAAATGCAAATTCATGCACTAATGCAGAACATGACATGTTTTAACTAATGTTCGTAGGGAAAGAGACATTTGTTTTAATTTTCTGGCATGAAAACAGTCTGCTAAATGTAAATAAGGCTGGTGATATTCTATATTTTTGTTGTAAATCTTTTAAAAAATGGTCACAAATATATTTAGGTTAATTTTGAAAAACAAAATGAATCAGCTGTGCACTAGTTTTTTAGCAAATGTTACTCAAATAGGAGGAAATAGTGCTTTTGTTGGGGACTATTTTCAGCGATGGATGAATCCACATTTGGTGCTCAAGTGAGTTTTTACAGCAGCAGGACGGTGTATGAGGGATTGAGTCAAAACAAACTACAGTGTGGGTGTGTTCAGCCAGTAAACAGTGTGGTTCATTGATGTGTTTTCAATGTATTTTGGACTACAAATGGAGCTCTATGGCACAGAGGAAGAAGATGTATCAGACTTTGATACACACACTTGTTAGTAGATACATTCATTGCAAGTTTTGGTCTTTTCATGGGATTTTGGGGATTTTATTCAGGACTGTATTGAGAACATTTACATCTAACATTTGAATAATTTAGCTCCTACTCCTGTTAGTCATAAAGCGAATACATGAGTAGAGGAAACTGGGATTGCTGCAACATATTAGCTCAGACAACCCAGAATAAAGGAAGGTTCAGAGCTCTGACAACATTCCTGTCACCTGAGAACGATCAGAGAAGAATGGAGCGCTAAAAATAAGAGCAAAGGTAGAGAGGTAGAGATTTCATTTTTAATGAGAGCAAATTAGAGTGCGTTGGAGAGGACGGGGTGGGACAAGGAGAAGATGATTCAGTGGGAAGAGACGGAGAGGTGGAGAGATGAGCCTCCGAGGGAAGACGTGGAATGACTTGGCTACCCGGCCTCCGTCTCCACATATCCTTGGCAAACAGGAAAAGCAGCCAGACCAGCATGGAGGAAATGCATTATTAACAAGCACTAACATATAGAAGCTTGTGTTCCTTCAAGGGACACTTTGAGACCTTTAATTTTGCATGATTTGTCTTTGCCAGACCAGTCGACATGGCCAGAATTAATTTCTAGCGATGGAATTAATCTTGTTAATTCTAAAGTCTGATATGGTGAAGTTGGTATCGATCCGATAACGATTTGCTTTTCCCCCATCACCATCTGAATGCAAAACATTCGCTCATGATGCTGGTTTAAAAACACTCTTTAAACACTCAAGTTCTCAGATCCAGAAAATGGCTCCCATTAGGCACAACAGTGATTCATTATTTCAAAGATCCTTCAGCGATCATAGCCATGATTGCCATTCTGTTTGATTGGTGTTTCTCCCTCTTCTCTACTGGAAAGATGTCCATCTTAATAAGTTGTTTCATGAAGTGCTGATTCAAGTGAGAATCCTTGTCTCATGGAAGACTATTTTATTATGCCATTATGTTTTTGGGTTGTCCATACATCCATCCGGACCATTCTTGTGAACACAATATCTCAAGAACGCCTAGAGGGAATCTCTTCAAATTTGGAACAAACATCCATTTGGACTCTTAGATTTTGGTGGTCAAAGTCACTGTGACCTCACGTCTGTCCGATTCTCAAGAATGTGATATCAGGAACGCCTTGAAGGAATCTAACTATGAAGCGAAGAATCTCTGTCTGTCTCTCTGTGTGTCCTTCACATATCTCGAGAACCGCTCATCTGATGTACTTCACACTTGCCGGGTGTATTGCTCAGGACCCAAGGGAGTGTAGTGTTGAATTTGGTGCAATTTAGCCAGATGGTGGTACCATAACAATGAACTTTACTGTAACGTTTGAACTGTAAGTCTCAGAAACAAAATTCCCAGACTGATTTCTGCCATTTTGAATTTTGTCCAAATCTGATTTTTTCAGTACTCAAATTTTGAGCAATCGTCACCAAATTTGGTACCGAACATCTCTGGACCAAGCCGGGAAAGGTTACTTTTTTGGATTATTGCTGTTCCGTACAATTTTGCTATAGCTGGCCCTCAAAGTTAGTTCAAATGCTGCGGGCAGGCATATTGCAAAAAATGTCATATCCCCTGAACGCTTTGTGCTATTGGGACCACATTTGGTGGACATATGTAGATATGATGTTGGAGTGACCATTGCAAATTTGGTGCCATTTGGCCAATAGGTGGCGCTGTAGCAGCATCATCTAACTCGAAAGGATTCTCTGTCTGTATGAATGACTGTCCTTTGCAATACGCCCGTTCCGGACGGGCACTGCACTAAGTGTTTTCAAATTTGGCACAAACTAGAATGAAGTGATTAGAATTTGGTAATCAAAGGTCACTGTGACCTCACAAAACACATTTTTGGCCATTACTCAATAATTTATGCTAATTTTGACAATTTCACACAAATGTCTAACAGGATAAAATTCTGACATTTGGGACAGACATGAATGTAAACTACAACTTGACTGGTTGGCGAAGGCATACAAATGCTAGGCGGTAATTCTAGTTTTATTAAAAATAAGATTTCATGGCTTTCAGCTCCGGAAAGGTCAGCAGCCTGTTATGAATATTGTATGTGAGCTGAAAGCATTGCAGTGAACTCACAGAAAGCCCGGCCTGCTCTGTATGGAAATAGAAGTTAGATGGACAACAGTGGAATCCATTAGTAGAGAAATCCTGTTTGTGTCCATCCACTGTTTATTATGGAACAGGGATGCTTTACAGGAAACAAACATTTCCTATAAAGACCTGCAAAGATTCGAAGCAGATGCATCTTCTCTCTGCGAGACTAACAGCCCTCAGCCTCCGCTCATGGTCACGTGATCTCACGGTTGCCATGACAATTTCCATTTAGAGTTTCTGCTGCGATCAGTCTCTCCATCCATCGTGGTTATGAACTCACACACAGACGCTCAAAAATAATACACACACCCTCTGCCATGTATAATTCATACCTTACCACCACCACATTAACCTTGCGAGGAGGTAAATAACAGAGGGCAACATATCATGATGGATGTCAGCAGCAGAAGGTCAGCATGGCGTGTGTGTGTGGTTTGAGAAGGAGAATAAACACACCTGTCTTGTCTCTGGTTTACAGAGTAGCTCTTGTTGCTTAGGTAGGCAAAACACACGTAGTTCTCCATATCCCTCTCTGTGGTCAGACATGTCTGATGCAAGAGGAAGGAAATGCTGAGACAAAGAAGTGGAAGTTGAGGACGAGAGGGACGCTTAATTTACATCTAATCACAGTAAGATGGTTCAATGTCCCGCCTTTAGTTTTATATGGGCATTTATAGCGGCCCTTTGTTTGCTTCCAGAGGTCTATGAGGGATATTTACCAAGGATTTGCAGCCACTCTTTTAGCCGCTAAACAATCAAAGGAAATCACACATTATATGGTGTGAGATTGTAGCCAAGTCAATACAGTGACAGCGACGCGGCGAGACAACATCAGACAATAAAAAATGCTTAAAGAGGACCAATAATGTTTATTTTCAGGTGCATACTTGTATTTTGGGTTTCTACTAGAACATGTTTACATGCTTTAATGTTCAAAAAACACTTTACTTTTCTCATACTGGCTGTGCTGCACCACCTCTTTTCACCCTCTGTCTGAAACGCTCTGTTTAAGCTCCTCCCCGCCCTGCTGTCATTGGTCAGCTGGCCCACTCTGTTGTGATTGGTCGCCCAAACCAAACTCTTCGGACTCCACTTCAGCTCTACTCTAACCAGCTTAGTTTGAGCACATGCCAGACTAGTTTCTAGGCAGGCATTATGCAAATGTGTTACTCGGTGACATCACCACATTACGGAAGAAAAGGCGGGACTTCAAGCGAGGCGTTTCAGGCAGTTCAGGAGCAGTGTTTCTCCCTTTTAATGTGGACTTTGGGCTTTGTAACTTTGCAGACCTTTTACATGCATAAAAAACTATATAACACACTAAAGGAAAGAAGAAAAAGCATAATAGGTACTCTTTAAGTGACACATAGTAAAGAATATTGCAGCAAATTAAAAGATGAATTATTTAGCATAACATTTAGTAGCTCTCTGTTCAGCACAACAGCAAAACTTTCCGTTTACTGGGTGCTGATATTTCACCTCTCATTCAACCGCTGATCTTTTTGTTGTGCTAATACTTCCTCACATGTAGCCTTTTCTCTTGCAGGATGAATGCACTATTGTAGTTCCCCTTCAGCCCATATTCCAAGTTCAGCAGCAGAAAACAATTTATTTTGCGCTCCATTGCTCTCCAGACGTCAAAACAGCCCCGGAATCAGATCTAATTTAGCTGCACTTCACGCAAATCAGATGAAGTGCTGCTCAGTTAAATCTGTAGTTTTAGAAAACACCCGGCTAAATTGAAGAACTTCATTAACGCACATATTTGTGCCCCTGGCAGTAATTTGCAGCCCCCCTATGGCTCTAACAAAGCCTCACTTTGTACATTAGCTGACTTATATTTGTGTTTATCTGTGTCTTTGAGTATGTGTTTATCTCGAGTAAACTAAATCTGTGTTTTTGACTTGATAGGTGGAGAACTGGTGTCCTCGCCTGCCCTGGAGGACCAAGAACCTGAATGAGGAAATAGACAGGAGGGGACAGGTGAGAAAACACTGCAAACAGCTCCTGTTAGCTGTAAACTAAAAACACTTGAACTACCTCAGCTGCTCTTTGGAGATTCGAGGGCTCTCATCGCAAGAGGTTGCTTTTTACCAAGACAGCTAATGGTCTCTTTGCACTACTACGGTTAGTTCACAAAAACACCTCGAAAAAATGGGGATGTATTTGGGTACATTTCAACTTCAAGTGTCACAGTTGTGGCCCAAGTGGCCTGAATGTATTAATTTTAAAGAGGCTTGTCTGGATTTTTCCCATTAGCATACATTTTTAAACCCCTCTTGACGTTAAGTCACACACACCATCATCCAGACACCACTCAACGCCATCTAATGGGACGTTTAAGGGGTAGACACAGGTCCGCACTGCAGGTTTAACCATTTGGTACTAAAAACAATATTAATAAAGTTACATTAAATCAAGAACCACCAATTTGGCGACAGATTTCCACTTACGAGGTCGTGAATACGACATGAGGGAGGCGTTCATATGGACTCTTCTCGTAAACACGACCCCATTTGAAGGCACGATTTGGCGATAGATAACCAGCTAGTTAGTGGCAATATAGCTATGTATAGCTAGCAATTTGAAGATAGATAACAAGCTTAAAATCACAGTAAAGTGTGAGAGGTAATTTCCACTGCAGTGTGCGTATGATCCTAGTTTAAAATGAACAAGCAGGCTGAGGCTGATCCACAGTGTCAACATGCCTCGATAGCATGAACGAGTTGGTTGTCGTAGACCAAAGCTGGAGTGACGGGACCTTGGGACAAATCTGGAATAATGATCTTCAATCCCCGCCAATGCACCGGCTCACTCAAATCCCACTTAGAGCGCCTCTCCGGGCCGCCGTGCTTGTGCACTGCACAGTCCACAGTATCCTCGAAAAACACCCCCCACCCCTTCGCTCTGTCGCGGGTGAATCAATATTAAGCACTCTTCATCCCCTCTCCGCATGCATCAACAGCACTGAGCCCTCTGTGGTGGGGAGATGCCATTTGACAGGCTTTGGAGATTTTAATTCAGGCCCAGATTTTAATAGGTTCGGTCTGCGGGAGTGATTTCCTGTCGTGATGAGGGATGCTAATGCCCCGCTACAGCCTTGTTTCAGCCACCTTAGCAGCTGGTAATGGCACTGTGGTTTCTGCTTTGCCCACTCCGTCTTCCTCTCGCCGCCTCTGTCTCATTCACTGCTGCCTCTTTCCTCTCCTCAGCCTCTTCGCGAGTCCTTCAATTTCCATCAGCTTATAATGCCCTGTGTGGCGTTCAGATGTGGAGTAATGCAACACAGTAATGCAACACATTCTGCAGATGTGGCCGACAGTAGCCTCGGTTTCACTTCCATGTTTGGTGTTACGTCACTTTGACTTCCAGTTAGTCACCGCTCTTAGTGAGAAGACAGGATGGACTCGGTGCAACACGCAGTTACATGTTCTACAGCTTTCTCATTTAATAGACATTAGGACATAATGTCCATTAACGTGTCCTACTGTTGCTGATAAATAAGCTTTAGTTTGGCTCTCTAAAAAGTTAAGATGCATACTATCATCTCCCCTCGTCTCCTCTCCTTGTCTTCTCTCCTGCTCTCCTCTCCTCTTATTGTTTACTCTCCTTGTCTCATTTCCTTTCCATGTTTACTCTCTTCCCCTTTCCTCTCCTTGTCTCCTTTCCTTGTTTCCTATCCTCTCCTCTCATTGTCTCCTCTCCTTGTCTCCTATCCTCTCTTTTCCTTGTCTCCTGTCCTCTCCTCTCATTTCCTTGTCTCCTGTCTTCTCATTGTTTCCTCTCCTTGTTTCCTTTCCTCATCTCCTCTCATCTCCTTGTCTCCTCTCCTCTCATTATCTCCTCTCCTTGTTTCCTATCCTCTCCTTTCCTTGTCTCCTCTCCTCTCCTTGTCCCATCTCATCTCCTTGTTTCCTCTCCTCTCCTCTCTTTTCCTTGTCTCCTCTCCTCTCCTTGTTTCCTCTCCCCGTCTCTTCTCCTTTTTTACTCTCATATCCTCTCTTCTCCTCGTCTCCTCTCCTCTCCTCTCTTCTCCTTGTCTCCTCTCCTCTCCTCTCCTCTCCTCTCCTCTCCTCTCCTCTCCTCTCCTCTCCTCTTCTTGTTTACTTGTTTTTCTGATACCTTGCTCTCAGTCAGGAGAGATCTCAAACACACATTTTTATGTGCCCTCTATAAATAATTTCCTCTGCAGATGTCTCTGACAGTTTACGATGGTTATTATCACCTCAACTGAATTACTTGAACTCCAGCGTCAATGACTACAGACAGATTTCTCAGACAAATAGGACACTTAGCGACTGACATGGTGCAACATATTAAACATTCAACATTCATTCATCCACATATTTATCTCTAAACCATCCGAGGTGGTAAAATATCAGATTTAGGGCAGTTTGGATAAACATTTTATCCTTCAGCATGCGGTGTTTGCCTTTGAGCCGGGGCTCTTGGTTTCATTACGACGGCTCTTCTAGAAGGGTCATCCAAGAAAATGTCCCTTTAGCCATTTGGAAAGTGCAGTAGTCAATATTGCAATTTTAGATTAGATTAAGTCAGACATTTTTGAAGATAACTCATGAGGTTACATCACGGCAGCAGCAGAAAGAAGGATAAAAGTACTTGAAACAAACCGTTATTAAAGATAATACAGCAAGCAACAAGATAACAAGTTACAGTGTCTTTAGATTAGATTAGCTATACAGGTTACTCCGAACATTATGGGGTTAACAGAACAGGAACATACTGTACAGGAGCAGCATGTATACTCATATTCTTACAGTATTCTTTCAGATTTTTATTGTAATTATCTTCTATACAGCTTTCATTTTAATCCAGATATATTGTACATATTTTTATAATATTTTTTGTATTTTTATTGTAATCATTTTGATACAACTTTCATTTTAATCCAGATATATTGTACATATTTTTACAGTATTTTTTTAGCATACTTTTAGCATTTTTTTTGTATTTTTATTGTAATTTTTCTTCTATTCTATATGTGTTTCTTGATTTTGTACTTTTTATTGCACCAAAGCAAATTGTTGTGTCTTCCTGTGTGCAGGCGGAGGTGCGGACCAGCTTCGAGGAGCTCTACCGCGTGATGTCGCAGCGCGAGGAGTTCCGCTGGATGATGCTGCGGATCAAACGCATGGCCGAGCCGTGGGTCGCCGCCATCCGCTCGCTGGCCGCCAAGCAGAACCTGGCCAGGCGTCGGAGGAAGAAGGTGGGCATAGTCCATCATAATCAGTCAGGCAAAGGGAGAGGAAAGACCTTCTAGACTCAGTGTTGAGAATATTGAATGAATTAATAAAGCCATGAGCTCAAACTTTAATGTTTATCCTCCTAAAAATGAGAGGAATATGACCCTTTCAGGAACTTTCTGAAAACATCTCCCCTAAGCTTTTAGCCTGTTGAAGGCGCACACACACACTTATTATTCACACTTGTAAACCGGCCCACTTTTGCTCAGGGAAGTAATGGCGGTGGGAAAGGACTGACATGGATATTCCATTGTGTCCCAAGCTGGGAGCAGCTCCCTGCACTGAATAATGTACTCCACACTTTCCTTCCACCAGTCTTGTGAATAATTCACATCACATTCCCACGATACCTTGGTGCTGATGCAAAGCAGCATCCCCTTGAACAAGAAACATGCAAGAACCCTCATCCATCCATCCATCCATCCATCCATGATATCTTACCTATCCATCCATCCGTCCATGGTATCTTACCTGTCCTTCCTCCTTCCTCTGTGTCTCTCTTTAGTCTATAATTCAGTCAATAATTACACAAAGAGTGTTTTCTCTCCAGATACTCTCAAAGCCAGCTCTTTATTTCAGCCGCTAATCTCTTTTTTGATATTAATCCGCACATATTAATCCTCGACCAGTGCGCTGCTCTGGGACTGCGGCTGGCTGTCAACAATGAAAAATGCGTCGGCCACTTCAAACAAAAAGCCTCCTATTACTTCCTCCTCCTGCTGTGGAACACTGCGTCCCCCTTCGGCGACTGAAAACCATCCCGTGTGTGTGTGTTGTTCATATTTGTTGCGTGTGTTTTTCTCAAAGTGCACCTGACAGCATACAGGGACAAAGGGGAGCTGCTTTCACAGGCCCCGACTAGGATAAACACGTCTTTACACTCCCCATTTCAATCTTTTCAAATACGGAACCAGTGGGGTGTCTTTGAATTATTTGTCTATAGGCATTTCCTACATTGTTTTTCTACATTAATCAGTGTAGGGCAGTAAAGGTTTCCAGATCTCTTTTAGCTCCCGAACATTATACATTCACACTCATTGAAAAACAACTGTTGCTTTTGTCAAGCTAGCTTCTGTTGCTCTAGCCTTGACTAGACAATGTTTTGCCCCACAGAATCCCTTATCAAGTATTCAACATCCTTATCACGTGTCCTTGGATGATTCCTGCACTAATCTACAGAAGAACTGACTGTATATTGTGATGTTCTTTGAAAAAAACAACTCTTTAATGCTAAATTAAAGCGTTATTATTGCGTTTCGCCCCCCTTCAATCAGATCCTGGTGCACTTGGGCCTGCTGACCAAGGAGTCGGGCTTCAAGATAGCAGAAAACGCCTTCAGCGGCGGCCCGTTGGGCGAGTTGGTCCAATGGAGCGACCTCATCACCACGCTGTACCTGCTGGGCCACGATGTCCGCATCTCAGCCTCCCTGGCCGAGCTCAAAGAGTCAGTACCACACACACTATGATATATCTTTAAGTTATTACTGTATGTTGCTTGGACTGGGACTGCGGGAGATTACCATGTAGGGCCTAAAGTCAAAGCCCATTTACTTTACTACCGTGTCTATTTACATTTAGGTAAACCAGCAGCCTCTCAGCATTTGCTTAACCTTTATTTGACTGAGGGTGAACGAATGAACCTTCCATGTTATTTGTCAAATATTTGTTGTTAGTTTTTCCAGGTAGAAAGAAGCCTGTCTGGAAATTGGAAATAGCAATATTATCTTAAAAGTTGCGTGAAACAAAGACTGGACTTTGTATTTTTTTTAATGCATTGTTTAGTTTTTAAATATTTATATCCACAATTCTAAAGTGTACTATTAGAACGAACAAAATAATCTTCCCAAAGTGTCTCTCCCAGCTTTATTACCAGAGAGGTAGATGGGTAAAAGGTAATTGTTACTGTTTAACCACCAGCCTTTTAGAGGAAAAGCTGACCATGTTTAATGAAATTGAATGCAAGAACAAATAACCAACATTTAAAATGTTTTTATACACACCTGGAGAGATGAGAAAGTTGATTTTAATTCCACACTTTCCACCCCAGGATCATGCGCAAGGTCATGGGGAACAAGTCCAGCTGCCCCACCCAGGGCGACAAGGTGGTCGAGCTCATCTACATTGACATCGTGGGCCTCACCCAGTTCAAGAAGACGCTGGGGCCGTCCTGGGTCCACTACCAGTAAGTACATTTACATCCATCGACCAGCTTTTTCTGGGTTCCCCTACATGGCCACACAACCCTCTGCAGTTTGAACACTTTGCTGTATTTCACAGGAGAGACTCCTCTGTTTGTTTTTGTCTGCGTTCTCACTGGTTTGTAGTGGGCGGAAAACGTGAAATGGAATATGAAGACAGTTGTGTGGTTGTTTGCTTAACAGGCGTTCAATGTCATTCTGTGGCTTCCTTATGCATTCAAATGCGAATATTCAAATTTTGAGGCAGGTAGCCGCCCACCCAGAGACTGGTTCTGCCACTTAAAGGGGAGTTTTTTCATGCTACTGTTGCACCAAGTGCATGCTCATGGGAGATCTCTTGTTGGGTCTCTGAATTATAGAGTACAGTCTAAACCTGCTATATGAAAAGCGTCTTGAGATAACTTCTGTTATGATTTGACGCTATGTAAAGATACATTTAATTGAATGTTTTAGCATAAAAATTGTATTTTTTTAAGCCCTTCTAAAAAAAAAAATTCCTACGTGGAGTACCGGCATGGAAGCTAAGCAATGTACTCCTGTGTGGACGCCACGCTAAACGGCGTTCCCATTTGAAACTGAATGCAGATGGACTTTTAAGTTGCCATTACTGTCAATCAAATCTGATCAAACCACACCCACACAGTCTTTAACCAACTTTAAATTGGACTGTTGTTTATTTAGTCATAACTTTCTAATGAGATTGTTGTGGTCCCTACCAAATCAACACAATTGCAGATTTGTGGTTTATGTTTATTTTTACTTTCACACTAGCCTGTTTTTTTCCAGTACAACCAGTTTTTTCTACAGGTGGGTATTGCACAGCTCTGCTTGAGCCGTTGCCGGTTAATTATCTGTTTGCTCCCTCTTGTTTGTTTGCTTTCCATTATCTCCAAGTGAATCTGGTAATTTGTACAGCTCTCTAGCCTCGTGCCGCCGGCGCTGCCAACTGTGGTTTAACAGCTTCTCTCGCATACGCAAAAGGGGCGTCGGTGTCGAGGCTTGTCTGGCACTTGCCCGGACAATGAGCCTATTTTCTGCTTTACCACAATCTCCCAAAAGGCCAGAGCAGTAGCGTCTGTTGTTCGCAGAGTCTCTTTCCGATTGCTCCGCCGAGGACCGCCGACGAGGCCTTCCTGGTTTGCTTTGAAAAAAGCTCTCATCAGCTCCGACTGACAGGAAAAGAGAAGGAACAATAAGTCTGGGGGGCACTAATGGCCCCGCTGGTTCCTCCCGCTTGTCACCAGGTTTTGTTTGTCTGCGATGTAACACCTTAAACTGCATCCGCTCCCTTTGTGCCCTGAGGAAATTGATTCAGCCGCCGGCGTAATGTAAGGTCCAGATGCTGTTTTCTGCATTATTTCTGCCGCCATTACAGAACACTTATGTCAGAGCGCTTGATGTCGCCGTGCTTTGTGAAAGGGGACACTGTAGACTCTTTCTTCTTTCACTTTTGCTTTCCTGTTAGTGAATTACATTCTTTGCCTTTGTGAAACCATCTTCTCTTGACTTTATTTGTCACACAGGAAGGCAGAAAGAAAGATCTCCTCTAGACAGAACATGCCACATTTGTTTGCATATCACACCCAAAATTCTTGCAAGCAATAAACTGTCATTATTGCTCCCTTTTTTCTTTCTTGGTTTATTCTTTGTGTTTGGGGGACAAAGCAGCCAAGTCTGTCAGGCCCGTTTGTGATTAATGTGTTTTGTTATTGCCCCAGTCTTCTGGCTATCTGTCTTCCGGCGCCGTATCTCCGTGTTTCATACGACTCCGGAGGAATGGGAATGCTCTGAGCCAGTGTTGCCCTATTGTTCTGTTTCATTTTTAATCCTTTCATCCAATAACCAAATCGGGCGATGCACTCTGCATCGGCGAGGCTGCAGGAAATGTGCCAGTGCATAGGACCTACAGGCGCTATATTTGGCGTTTCATGAACAATAACGCAGAAATGAAACTGGACAATCAACTGTGCGTGCCCACGATTTTTTTTCTTCTGGCTTCTATTCCCATTTGTCACTTCCTCACTCTCCCTTGCCAGGAACTGTGTTTTGACACAACACTGTCTGTATGTATTGCGTGCGTGTCTGTATGTGTATGTGTGTGGGTGTGATTCATGCCACTGTTCAGCCGCAGTGTCAGTTTGTTGTATTATCTGCGGTTCTGTTAAGACAAGCTTGCTTTGGAGAGCGTGCAGGATGCAAATCATATTGTAGTAACATGTAGAGGCCAATACTTTTAGACAGCTTTTGGCAGAAAATTGTTCTAGTTGATCCTTCAGTACTGTAAGTTTGGCTGCCTTCGCCTGTCAAGCTTTCCATTCTAGCACGGCACATATTTTATTTTTTTCCCCTACATTTCCTTCAGGATTAATAAAGTATCTATCTATCTATCTATCTATCTATCTGCAAGTTACAATGATACAGTAACAGTAGCAGATTGCAGTAAATCACTCGCGAACTCCGACCAAACGGTCAAACTAGGCAGCGCTGATCAAATATGAATCAATATTCTGTTACTGTAATGCCTATTTCTCTCCTCAAATGTTTGCAGAATCATCTTGTAGTGTACTGTTTTGCCGTAAAATGAGAAAATTTGTGTTGCGGTAACCATTGTGAACTACCGGTCACATGACGGGAGCACAGCCAAGAGGAACGCTCTCTCAATAAAAATGACCTGTGATTGGTCAACGATTTTTTAAAACCTGAAAACAGAGCCATGAGGAGGAGCAGAAGTCTAGTTATCTCTCAGAAGATTTAAATTACAACATGCTGAAAGGTTATTGTGGAATTTTTGCCCAATGATGCCAATAATATGCTGCCTACTGCCGCTTTAACTCCTACGTCTGTTTATCGTCCAGCTGTTTAGCCTCGGGGTTTGTGCCGACATAAAACAAACCCTCAGGTAGATTCATGTAAACCCGAAGATCCCATCTGATGTCTCTGTTTCCTAATCACCCATATGGGGCCATTTTTATTTATTGCTTATTTCACATGGCAGGAGAGAAAGCCATCATTTACAACAGTTATTGTTCTACATTATACATTTGGGATCACTTTAGGTGGATCACATTATAGTGAAATTACACTTTGACAACAACATCCCCACTCAGCCCGGCTCCATTGCGATATTGCCGCCAGTGTTACTAAGTGCATACTTGTTGAGCTGAACAGCCTCAACTCCTTCCACATTACGACGCCCACCGTCAGCCCGCTGAAAGCCTCACCGCAGCCGTATTCACATCATGCTATGGCTCCAGCAGCACTTCCCCATCTGTTGAGGACGGATCTACCGGGGACAGATGAGGGTTGTTTTTCCTCCGGAACGAGTGGAGTTGGCATGTGGGCTTGTTGTTGTTGTTGTTCTGCTTTCAGTCTAAAGTTTCCTCGTGGCGAATGTGTTTCCCAGCTCTCAACTCTCTCAGGGCCTTTCACGGTTCACACAGCCAGCTGCACAGCATCTGCCCGGGCGGAGAGACGATCACTAAAAGAGAGGGGGGATTTTTAGATGCAGATGTCTCTGTGTGTGTGTGTGTGTGTGTGTGTGTGTATGCATGAATGTCTGTTTACACCTGGTTTCTTTTCTTTCACTTTATGATTAACGCTGAGTATTTTACCGTAAACCAAAATGGGAGATATTTTATTCACCTACACCTTCACCTTTTCTGAGAAATGTAAGTTTAATTACGACGTAATTGTGTATCATGATATCTCGATATATGATTTCATCACGATACGATTCCATTGAAAGGTGATAAATGATCATATTGAGTCATCGGCCAAGTCAAGAGATTTATATCAGCTCTCCTTTCTTTCATGTGCCCTCCTAATCAGAACATGTAGATCCTAGTGAAGGACAGGACGTAATGCAACCAGCATCTAAAGAGAAGTGAGTAACACTGAGCGAGTTAGTGAATGCAGAGCGTGGAGTTTAAGGTCGTGAGCGAGCGCTTCCCTCTCCTGGTTGTGATCTAATTAATCCTGCAGCTGTGACCTTCGTGTCGGCCATGATGTTCATTCACAGTCTCACACCTCCACAGGACGGGATTCATTCACTATCTCCGCCACTGTCTGAGAGCGGAGGAGGCGTCGTGTGTGGTTTCATGATCCTGGACGGAGCTGTTTTAACTTTGTGTATATACATTATGGTTTTGAGTATGAAGACATGGAATTACATAAAGACTTCCAGTAGTTGATTCATGATCATGATCAATCTCATCGCCCTGAAGGGGTTTATTTCACAACAATGACCCGCTAGCTGGACATTATCCCGCTTATTACACGGCTACTTACTTAAGAAATCAATAATTTTACACAAAAACGGTCCGCCAGAGTCCGACATCAGAACTGCGCCCATAGCAACGGTCTGTTATACATAGCAACGGTCTGTTATACATAGCAACGGACTGTTATACATAGCAACGGTCTGTTATAAAGAAATAACAGGCCGCAGAACGCCGTGATTGACCAATCAGAATCGAGTATTCAACACAGCCGTGTAATAATACCAACATTACGTTCTGTTCATCTTCGTCTTCTTCTCTATAGCATTAAATACATGCATGCACCTGGCAATGGGAAAGGAGACTATACCTATTTTTAGCGGGGTAGCGTTTAAAAAAACCTGCATATACGCGTTAATTTTGGTGGAAGAAGGGTATAGGTGTTCATGCTCACTAGTGTGGTTTAACTGGGTGTGAAATGATGTAACCTAAGGCTTGTTTCTTGGACTACTGTGACGGTAACGGAGAGAATGGTGTGAAAAAAAAGCACTGTTTATTGGTTCACTCCAGCTACACTGTAATTGTGTGCACAAGGTGTGAACTATTTTTCTTCAGGCACATAATAACAAGTCTGTTTGCACAGAGATGATTTATAATGGTGTTTGTAGGTTTCATTGATTTCACAGGATTCAAAGCAAGCTGAATTGAAACACAAAGTACGGCGTTAACGTTAATGCATCTGTGCTTCCGTGGCCTCCGTTAACGCTCTCGTCTTTGTCACAGGTGCATGCTGCGGGTGCTGGACTCGTTCGGGACGGAGCCGGAGTTCAACCACGCCCACTACGCCCAGTCCAAGGGTCACAAGACGCCGTGGGGGAAGTGGAACCTCAACCCGCAGCAGTTCAACACCATGTTCCGTAAGTCGGCAGGGCGCCAACACGCTCTCTTTGTCCACCGTCACAAAAGGGACTAGAAAGCTTCAGCTCCGGTAATTTAAAACAACAAACAAACGGGCTCAATTATGGCGTGAGTGCGGGATTTAAAATGTGTTTACCACACTCTTTATGTAATGAAAACCAGCACAGATTCATCCTCTGAGTCAACACGTTAAGAATGCAAAAATAGGTCCAAAATGCTGGAGTCTGTTGTGCTGGACGCTGGCCTTCTTCTCCACATGACTCTCTCACAGGCCCAGTTGCCAAACACGGCTACTTGCAGTATAAATTTCCGCGATCATTACAACCTTGGCTGTTTCACACAGTTCCAGTTAGGTATTTTCCTGTGAATTAGATGTTTTTGGTTTGGAAAAAGAGGCATAAATAAAAATCCAGCGTGTTGCTAATGGAATATCATGAAGCAGATTACATGAAAGTAAGAGGTCAGACTCTCCGTTTTACTGTGATTATGAATGTAGGACGTAGAGGGTTTTATTGCACCGTGTGTGCGTGAGATCACTGTGTAACTGGAGTCAACCACATTCGCTGAGGTGGATGAGCGGTGCCGGTGGCGGTGCAGCAAGAGGGAGCGAGCGGAGCCAGCCCCCCCCTTGGGGTATTGACCTTTTCCCCGTGGCTAAGAGAAAGTGAAATGTTACCCCTGCAGTCCCCCGTTTGCGAGGTGAAGCCTGGAGCTATCCAGAATGCCACTGCACCTGAATAGGCCCTTTGTCCGCTGAATAGGGTATGTCTTTCTCACAACACACTGGGGCCTTTGCACGAAATCCAGTTAAGAGTCGATAGGTTAGATGATATCGCCGGTGAAACAAGTGCACGGTGGTTCGGCCGAGTGTTAAAACCACAGAATGGCATCGCTTCCAGACACGAGAGACTTTTGTGCTCAACACCTTACCTTCATGCTTCAAGAGTGTGTACCAAGCAACTCAAACATTACATTAACACCTCCATGGGTTTGTTATTATTATCCGATCGTGCTCAAATAATATTTGCACATTGAGCTAGTAGTGTGTATTTCTAAGCAGGTGCTTCTGTCAGCTTGGATTTACATTGGGTGGGGTTTCCTTGGCGCCTCCTGTAAGAGCAGGGGTGTCCAAACGTTTTCCCTTGGAGGGCCAAATGGAACTCAATGGTGGGCCACAGGCCAAAGTAAACCCCTATTGTACTGTATTGTTAAGATGCAAAATGGTCTTTGAACCCCAAGAACCCCTAATTGAATATTATTTTAGCTTTTACATAGTTAACCCTTTAAAGCCCACCTGCTGACAATGCTACAATTGGGCTCATTTCCAGTTCATTTAACGCATTTCCAAGACTGTTAAGGGACCCCAGCATGCAGAAATACTCAAATACATCATTTTAGAATTGGCAAAAATGACTAAAAACAGCATGTGATTATCATAAAGTGGGCATGTCTGTAAAGGGGAGACTCGTAGGATCCCATAGAACCCATTTACTTTCACATATCTGGAGGTCAGAGGTCAAGGGACCCCTTTGGAAATGGCCATGACAGTTTTTCCTCGCCAAAATTTTGCCTAAATTTGGAGCGTTATTTAACCTCCTTCCCGACAAGGTAGCATGACATTGTTGGTACCAATGGATTCATTGATATGAGTACCTTCTAACTGTAAAACAGAGCCTGCTACAGCCTCCAAAAGACAGTAAAGTTGGGTCTTTAAATTCAAGAAAACTAATATCTGAAGGGCCAAATCAAACCTGATGGTGGGCCCACTTTGGGCATCTCTGTAAGAGGCCCCGGGGAAGTCCCAGAACACCCTGGAGAGGTTACATATATCTCATCTGAACGCCTCGGGGTTCCCCAGGAAGAGCTGGAAAACGTTGCCGTGGGAGAGGCACGTCTGGAATACTCTGCTTATCCTGCTGCCACCCGCGACCCGGCCCCAGATAAGCAGATGGAATTGGATGGATGGAGTTTACTGCTTGAGGATATTTTAGTGATGGTGTCAGGATTTAATTAGTTAGTAAATTAATTTGTCTAAAAGAGACTTTCTGTCCCACATTTACCTCCCCCAATCCGGTCCTGCAAGTAAGAAAGTATTTTAATGCTATTTGCAAATCCAGTGTCCAGTAGTTGTGCATTATAACTCACCTACTGAATGTAGATGTAACAATGGACAAATCAGGTGCCAGTAGGTAATCTATCCTACATTTGGATTGGTCCATTTGTTATGATTAGGCAGCGCTCTATAAATCCCCGGCTGGGAGTACGTGGCCCTCGGCCAATAAGACAAGACAAGGCCAAATTGTCCTCATTAATCTATTTCAGAGTCGGGGGTAGCGGGGAGTGTTTTTGTGGTGTACAGTTTGTGTTTGAATGGCCTGCGTGTCTTAGTTAAGTTGGCTCTGTTTCCTAGCATTTATAATCACTGTGATATAATAAAACTAACCTTTCCTGTAGGTCACAATGACATGTAACGATTTCATTTATTTACTAAGCACTTCATCTGCACTATTTTAAGATTTGTATCAAATTATGTTGGAAACAAGAATGAATAGCGATCAGTCCTTTACTCCCCCGTCACAGAAATAATATGCATGGCCAAGAAATCCGCTTTGTCAACCAGGTTTCCTTTAAACCCGCGCCACAGTTTCCCCCCCTGTGCATCCCTGGAGCCGAATGCTTAATCCCTTACGGAAACGATGATTAATACTGGTCAGAGGTCGAACGCAGCAGCAGATAGTATTTATCTTTGAGGCATTGCCAACTACGTAATTGACCCTGCCAGGCTGGTAGTGGCTGCAAAGCTTTGATTGATAATGTCGTTGGCTCACCCATTCACTAAAGGTTATCTTTATTTTCCATCTGTGCAGGATCAATAGGCCGTTGTCTCTGACTGTGTCGCTCACGCGCCTTACTCACTTTCTAAAGCACACATTTTACAGAATAAGAAAATATCGTTAGAATTACCAAACGGAAAGGAGGAATTTGTCGCACCAGACAAGAACATCTGACCCTCGAACCCTTACCTGCGTCTGTCCAGTGATCTCAGCAAGCGGGAGAACATTGAGAATTTTGCTATAATTGAGCACATCTCACTACATTCTTTCATTTGAAACCTTTTCAGATGCTTGCTGTGATTGATTGCAGTGGATTAGCATAATGGAAGTGTTGCCTAAAGCTCCAACACTGAAGTCCAGAAATGCTGTAGACCACTTTCTATTGTGCTCCATCCGTATGTTTTCTTTCTAATGTATTCACTAAGTGTGGGCAGTGCAGTGAGCTACACTAACATTCGCTTGTTACATAGTAACAGTGTTGGGCAAGCTACTTGGAAGGTGAAAGATAACAGTAGTTTAACTACATCAAAGCTATTTTTTTATTTTTTTTTGCATTGAATCAACTTCATTATTCAGTATTCTCTGCAGCAGAGACGTCGTAGGCATCAGTCACCGCCATATGGACGTGTTTCTGTCGGCTACACATGGTGGTGGTGTCACTTACTGTCTGATCCTTGCAGCATGTAGTTAAAGTACACCACACTAATGCCCAACACTGGTAGCCTATAGAGTGCTCCAGGGATGACGTATTTTTGTAGGCCAACCAGGAAGTCAGCATCGCCCTGGTTCCCTCGACAAAAAGCCACAGACTGTATATGAGAAGTGGACGTAGTCACCGTGATGTCACCCATTGGTTTGTAGACTGCCCTTTTGAAGCCTCGAGTTTGGCCTTTTGGCCGTTGCCACCTTGGTTTTTGGCCATTGCCACCTTGATTATTGGACGTTGCCACCTTGGTATTTGGACGTTGCCACCTTGGTATTTGGCTGTCGTCACCTTGGTAATTGGTCATCGTCACCTTGATTACTGGCCGTTGCCACCTTGATTATTGGACGTTGCCACCTTGGTATTTGGGCGTCGTCACCTTGGTTTTTGGCCGTCGCCACCTTGGCTTTTGGCCGACGCCACCTTGGTTTTTTGACGTCACCGCTTTGGTTTTTGGCCGTCGCCACCTTGGTATTTGGCTGTCGTCACCTTGGTAATTGGTCATCGTCACCTTGATTACTGGCCGTTGCCACCTTGATTATTGGACGTTGCCACCTTGGTATTTGGGCGTCGTCACCTTGGCTTTTGGCCGACGCCACCTTGGTTTTTTGACGTCACCACTTTGGTTTTTGGCCGTCGCCACCTTGGTTTTGGCCATAACATGCCATCTTGGTGAGACCATAAACTCATGGTAACAATGTTCACTGAGGTAATGAATCAAGTGAGAAGTAGGCTAATTTTCTCATAGACTTATATACAATCAGACTTCTTTTTGCAACCAGAGGAGTCGCCCCCTGCTGGCTGTTATAAAGAATGCAAGTTTAAGGCACTTATGCAGTGGCTTCACTTTTCAGACCCGGAGGTTGCCAGCTGGATTAAACACACTTCATTTTCATTATTATGATGTTGGCAGCACTGCAGGACTGCCTGCTAAACGCTCAAAGAGCTCATCAGTTCTAATCTCAAAGGTTTTTGTGTGAAAGTGTTTCAGTGTAGTTTGTTATTTTCACCCTTCAGGTCCTTTCACAAGTTGTAGAACCACAAAGTCTTTGATGTAGAGTTTTCAAAGTGCTGGAGATTTTAGTGCTGATGATGCATCTTTGCAGTTTTAAGTCCTTTTTTTTCTGTGTGGCCAGCAGTATAGAAGTTTTTTTTATGAAAGAGTCTCAAGTGTTGCGCCAAAATTAATCACATAATCCTTAGTCTGTGACTGGGGATTACTTTTGCCTTTTACCTTGTTTTCTTGTGCGGTGTAGTCCGCCTCTACCGCTGATTCAGTGAGACTTTCCTGCTCCTTTTTTAAAGGGCACAAAGGAAGCCCCTGAACATTCCCTCTCACCCTGTCAGAGGCGATATCCTGCACTTAAGAGTGCTACTGACATTTCTTCACCCTGTTCCTCCACTCAGCTCGGCCAGGATGCACCGATATTGACTCCCGGTCTCACAGAGTGAACCCTGGCTTCCTCACATAGCTAACTTTGTCCCCCCCCCCTACATTCACAAGTTTGTCAAGCAGCTGCTTCTCCGGCAGCGCTGTCCTCCCAGGCTGTTTGTTAGCTAATAGCAAATGAAGCTGTGGCAAGTTGAGTGACATTTTGAGTGGCGGCTCTAGTGGGAGAGGAGGCATCTGTTGCCAAATGCATCGAGAGGGCCTAACACTAATTAACAGCCTGTCCTGTTTACACAGTTAGTTTGGTACACGAGTGTTAGCGCTGCCACCTCCCAGTGCCGAAGACCATCTCTGCCTCTTTGCCATCAGAAGTACATCTCGGTAAATAGTAAGGTTTTGATCTGGCGTGTATTCAATCAGAAAAGCTTTTTGCTTTTATACCGTTTAAGAGATAGTACGGGTGTTTTGGAGAGGGGTTGGATGAGGTACTTAGTTTTTAAAAAGCTGCATATTAGAAGGCGTTTTGTGTTTTGGAGTTATCCATTCACCCGTCCACAGCAGTAAAGGTAATACCCTGACTTTGGATAAGTACCTCATATAACACCACTTCAAAACACCTGAACTATCCCTTTAACACCCGCTGACTCCCATTACACCACACTTGACACCTCACACAGATCTGGTGATATCTTCATAACATCCTGTACTCTCCTACACACACACACACACCCATCACAAAGGGAACTAACGGTACTCAGCGGGTAAAAAGGTTCCTCTGTGGATCGTAGTACAGAACAGGAACAAGGTTTGAATACAGTAGATTGGACGAAATGTTCTTATCAGAGACTTGTAATCACACGGAGAAGAGATAGTGTGACTCTCTGGCTCTTTGCCCAGACCATCAGCATACATCTTACTTAACATGTCCAGTCAGGACTCTGAGAGGACAGCGTGTGAGTTTAATGTGTAAAGTAGGAAGCAATCTGTAATAAGCATGCGACAAACATTCCACTAGTGTGGTGAAATATACTTTATTGTTATTATGATAAGCACAAGGTGATATAAATGACTTAGGGGAAAATGATGCTGCACATTTTTTCAATAATTGTTTCGTCTGGTTGCTGGGCTCGTTTACTCCCGGTTTCCTTTTTTTTTTTAATGTTTGCCCAAAGATATTTAGCCGAAGCCAATATGTGAACAGCCCGGAGAGATCGAGTGAGCAAACATTGGCTTTTTTGTCGAGTTGGGAGAAAAATGTCACATTCCAGCCAACACCCTGATAAAAACAAGTCAACAATCGGACTCTTACAGTACGTCCGCAGCGGTTAAATCATGATGCAGCAGTTATAAACGTCATGATTCACCCCCTCTTATTACATAAGGTGTGATTAGCCCAGAGGATATTTGCAGCGAGTGACTTGTTTAAATGCTGGCGGGTAGTTTGCAGAGATTCTTGGCTGAAACGTTCCCAATAAATCCTTCTTCTCCCTCCGACTGACTGACCTTAATTTGCCTCTGCAGTAACTCTGACCACAGCAACTCCCCCGACGCTCTGACACAAAACACAACCGTGCACCAAAACACCCCGTTTCACTCGCTTCAAGGGGCGTTGCGTTTCCTAAATTAGATTATTAAGCATCTTCATTATTGACCGAATCCTTTCTGCCCACGCTCCTCGTAGTCACATTTGTTTTACAAGGCAGATGGCGGCGAGGTAAAGAGCTGCCAGCTTCTCGGGCTTCACACTTGACCTGCTCATCTTGTTGTTCCCATAGTAACTAGTCATCACCAGGCAATAAGGAACGGAGGGGAACAAAAAACCCAGACTGCTTGTCGGGGTGCAACTGTTCCCGTCTCTCTCTCGATCAGGGCTGAATGCTGTGTGTGAGATTTATTTGAGGCATTTCTGTTTTTGCATAAGGAAAAGGGCTAACTATGCCTGAAGTCATTTGTCATTTTATTCCCAAAGAAGCGATCACTGACTTTTTGGTTTTGCTGAAACACATTTAAACGAGGCCTTTGAGAGCTTTTAACTTAGTCCCTTAGAGGCAAGATATTCATATGTGTGTTTGTAGGTATTTATGTGTTTTTATGTATCTGTTTTGCTGCAGCTCACACCCCAGACAACAGCTTCCTGGGCTTCGTAGTGGAGCAGCACCTCAACGCCAGCGACATCAAGCACATCGATGACATCAAGAGGCAGAACCAGTCGCTAGTCTACGGCAAGGTCGACAACTTCTGGAAGGTATGGTCATCTTTTATGCACGAGACATTTATAATATTACTTTACACGCTGTACCAGGGCGAAGAGTATAGAAGCAAAGAGACAAAACTCTGCCATGCTGCAGCCATTTTGGACTGAAAACGCTTATTATATTTATGATATTTTATTGTTCAACACAGGCTGTTTCGGTAGAATACGACAATAGAATCATTTTGTTTTACATTTTACTGGCGTCTGGTAGTTGCTTTCAGTCCAAAATCAAAAGTATTGAACCGTGCTGCAGTGGAGAAAGTGGAAAGACGTAACACACAAATACACAGAAAAACCCACAAACACATCCATATATTGTACACTCACAAATGTACACATACACGTATATTCCCTCTGAAGATGAAAGGGACAGACGAGGCACGCCAAGAATAACCCATTTCCAGACCTCTGAGAGCTCTGCAGTGAAACTCTTTGAACAACCTTGGGTAAAACTTTCACAGGAAACTTAATAACAGTCTGGTTTTGGGGAGCTCAGATTCAGCTTATCGCCCTCCCCGTGAAGTTTTTAATATATTCAAATACATGCTCACACTGCGGCACAGAGACCAGGGGATTACTGTATCCTAGACAAAAACGACTTAGAGACTTGGGGAGATTTGCACATTGTTTGGCGTGCCATGGATGTTTGGATTACTGCCCGCGTCTTGATGAGCTTTCAGCCGACACCATGTATGTTTCAGGGTGGGTCGCCCCGGATCCAGCTGACACTTTAGATGTCTGACAGAGTGACTCGGTGGAATGATAATAGAGGCTACAAGAGAGAATTGTCTTCATGTAACATGCCTGTAGTGCAAATGCCTTCTCACAGCTGGAGGCTTTGTGATGAAATTGTGTAGGATTGAATAATAAGCCTGTTGCATCATTGGCTTTATCGCCTCACCACGGGGGAGTTCTGGAGCAGATGGGAGTTAAGTGTCCGGATCAAGGGAACTTAAATGTTACGTTTCAAGGCTTGGATGAGTGTTTATTCAACCAGTTTTTCCTGTTGGTGTAAACTTGAAAATTAACCTTGCAGGCAAAAGAGTGCAATAAGAACGCCGTTCTTGCTTGAGGCATGTCATTTGTACATCATGTACTGTGCTGACTGCAATGTAAATGCATCTGTGCGAATATGCTACGCTCGGAGCTTGTGACGAAGAATAAAAGGCGAGAAGGACTGCTTATGGCGGGAGGGGAGGTGGATGGGTCCAACAAACACAGGACTTTCAACCGGGAGACCGCTGTTGGAGACCGGCCTTTTGTTTGTTAGTTACATTAGTGATGTTTGTGATGTGTTTTCCATAGTTATGTTCCGTTTTTTCCTTACGTATTGTACTTAAAACTGAGTTTTTTTCCTAAACCTAACTAAGTAGTTTAGTTGCCTAAACCTAACTAAGTAGTTTAGTTGCCTAAACCTAGCTAAGTGGTTTAGTTGCCTAAACCTAGCTGAGTGGTTTTGTTGCCTAAACCTAACTGAGTTGTTTAGTTGCCTAAACCTAGCTGAGTGGTTTTGTTGCTTAAACCTAGCTGAGTGGTTTTGTTGCCTAAACCTAACTGAGTGGTTTTGTTGCCTAAACCTAACTGAGTGGTTTTGTTGCCTAAACCTAACTGAGTGGTTTTGTTGCCTAAATCTGACTAAGTGGTTTTGTTGCCTAAACCTAACTAAGTGGTTTTGTTGCCTAAACCTAGCTAAGTGGTTTTGTTGCCTAAACCCAACTAAGTGGTTTTGTTGCCTAAACCTAACTAAGTGGTTTTGTTGCCTAAACCTAACTAAGTGGTTTTGTTGCCTAAACCTAGCTAAGTGGTTTTGTTGCCTAAACCCAACTAAGTGGTTTTGTTGCCTAAACCTAGCTAAGTGGTTTTGTTGCCTAAACCTAGCTAAGTGGTTTTGTTGCCTAAACCCAACTAAGTGGTTTTGTTGCCTTAACCTTACTAAGTGGTTTTGTTTCCTAAATCTAAGTAGTTTTGTTGCCTAAACCTAACTGAGTGGTTTTGTTGCATAAACCTAAGTGAGTGGCTTTGTTGCCCCCTGCTGGTACTGTACCTTAATAGGTAAAACTTACTTGCTGTCCTCTGGTGGACGGGCGGGTCTATTACATGATTTGTCCTGAGAGAATACTATGAGCAAAATCCAACCAGCTGCCACTGAAGCAGCACAAGGAAGTGTTGTGTTTGAAAAGACAAATTGGAAAACATTAACAGCAACAAAAACATAGTCCAAACATAAAACCTAATCTAAAATGTATTCATTAACAAAGAGTTTGAATTTCAAAGGCGCATTGTGCGGCTCTAAATCCCAAGGTGTATTAGTGTTTTAATCCAGAGGTAGCTGGCGTGCTGCTGTGCTTTATGGCTTCTAGTACTGAGTCAGAGCGCACGCAGCAGAGAGCCATTCAGTGTAGCTTTAAAGGGCAGACGGGGGGAGCCCATCAGCTCACAGCAAGGGGCATTAGTTGCCTATCAGACTCCCAAGCGTGTTCATTACCTCCTGCTTTTAATTAAAGGGCCATTTTGGAGCCGACTGATAACGAGCTGACTGGCTTACTCCATTTCCCTCCCTCTCTCTTTTTAAATCGCGCTGTCCTCCGATCTCTTTCTCTACACTTGAGAGCTTTCATTTAAAAATGATATATCCCTCTATTTGAAATAGAAAGTGGGACCCACTTTGAGAAATCTATTTCTCGCATGAAGGTAAAACTCACAATGGAATTATATTCAGGTTATGAGATTAATGATGTGAAGTCTCACCGACTAACACTTGAGGAAGGTGCAGTCGGCTTTTTAATAAGCAGCGATTGAATTAAATCTCCTTTTCGGCCCTGATAACGTCGCCAAAGTTCAGTGGTTTTGCCGCTTATCAAATCCTCCCTTTTGCCACCATAACTAGACCTGTCCCCCATTTCCACTCTTCTTTCCCTACGCTGTTGTTTATCTAGGGAGCAGGTGATTTACATTTTAACGTAACTTTTATCTAATACAACTAGATGTCTCCCTCTCCCTCCCCCCCGTTTTATTGCATTTACTTCACAACAAGTGGTTGCCAGTTCGTTGCACAACCTGCATATTCTATGGTGGAGTGAGACTCAGACAGTCAGTCATGTCAAGTGAAGTATCTTTTGTGGTGGAGTAATGAAGTCATTTTGCAACATTAGCTATAGATTTAGGTCAATTTGTGCGGCAAATTGTAATTTTATGGGTTACTGTTGTTTGGACGATTAAGCTAAGACAGCTAATATGTGTTAACGTCAGTCGTCATTTGCTGCCACGGTAAATATTCACGTATTCTGCAGCCTGATGGAGAGTTTTTTTCCACACTAACTGGCAACTAACGACCCAGAGATACCACCAGATACCAACATCGTCATACTATTGGCTCACAACAAATAACTGCCCCCTTTTATTATTTGCTTTACGGGCATCATAAAACATACAGAGGAACTTCAGGCTAGATAAGACTTTACAGACTTTGGACACCGTCAGCGATATTTCCATTGAAGTCTTATCACATTTCTTTTGCTATTTTGATCTATGAAACAAAACTAGTGTGGCAAAACTCTGGACGTTGAAGCTGGAAATGTGCGGACACAAACAGGACACATTGGAGTCTCTAGCCGAATGCCGTCTCCTTCCTCGCCTTTAATTTGACGGGGTTAATACGGGTTAGGCGAGTAATAGTCTCCACGCATAACGCAGCCTGTTGAAAGTTGTGCTTGCCTTATCAGTATGCAGAGGTGCTCAGGTCACACTCAACCCACCGGTGAACCAGCAGACGGAGTAATCACCAACACACACACACACTTTTTTTTCAGGACTTGATTTCATTACACATTTTTATCAACACCAGTCAAGTCAAAACGGAGAAAAATGTATTGTGATGCTCACCAGATGCTCTAGTTCTAGTACACATGAGTTTCTCATTTCCCCGAGCACAAAACAATTTCATTCGCCAGTGAGGAATTTTGGCAGCTTTGTATATTGTCAGCATGGTGTGTAGTTGTATGAGCTCACATAAAGAAAGCTACTGTAAGGATTGAACCTCAAACCTCACAGGATTAGTAGTCTAACCATCCGGGTAGGGCAGCAACTAATTATTCATTTCATTGTTGGTTAATCTGTTGATTACTTTCTTGTTTGGTCTGTAAAATGTCAGACAAATGGTGAAAAATGACAATCAAAGCCCAAGACGACGTCCTCAAATGTCTTGTTTTATCCAAAGATATTCAGTTTACTGTCACAGTGGAGGGAAGAAACCAGAAAATATTCACATTTAAGAAGCTGTAATCGGAGAATTACGACTTCCGTGGCTGGAGGCGTTATGTTTTCGGGTTGTCCCTCCGTCTGTTCATACGTCCGGTCCATTCTTGTCAACGTGATATCTCAGGAAAGCTCGGAGGGATTTCAAACGTCCACCTGGACTCAAGGATGACCTGATTCGACTTTGGTGGTGAAAGGTCACTGTGACCTCACGTCCGTCCCGTTCTCGTGATATCTCAAGATAAGATCGTAAGATCTCAAAATGCTGAGAACATACAGAGGGTGTGTCCTGAAGAAAGGCTGCTGATCTGAACCTTCTCAGGAGAGGAAGTGTCTGGTGTCCGACACTCATTTGGACGTTAGCGTTAGCAGTTCTAGTCCATATCATGAATAATTCACGCCTCATCGTGAGGTCAATCTAGATTAAATGTTACAATTTATAAATTACTTTGAGCTAATTAACAGATTTTTGGGAAGCACAGTGGAGGCTTTGACTGCTCCGGGGTCGAGGTTGTACCTAACTTTATGCAAGATTTGTGGTAATGGAGGTGAGAGTCAAGTAATTGCAGTGAATCAGTTTGTAGCGATATTAAATGATTCTCTCTGTAACCTCTCGGAGGCCAAAGCAGCAGGTCGCTCCTCTGACCTGATGGTACGAGAAAGGCTGCATGTGAAACATAACCGGGGATTAAAGAAAGATGAAAGATGGCAAGTCATTATTTTGTTGTCGGTGGTGAGACCCGAAAATAAAAATGGCCAGATCACCTCTGAGGGGAGCCGTTTCCATAGCAACCCAGTTGGAGGAGTAGAAAGGAAGCAGAGCAAGGGAGCTGTCTTTTCTCTCTGTGTCTCTCTTTCCACACTATACAAACAGCTATTACATATCTAACCCATATCATTTGAATCTACCTGGACTCCCCTCGTCAGTGCACTACATCTCCTTTAAATCAGTTGCTGTTTTTCAGTGTTGAAAAAGATGAGGATGAAGAGGGTGTACAGAGAGGGAAAGCCGCAGGCCCTTGGCAGCACATCAGAGGACATGTTGAAGAAAGACAAATCACACACACATAGAGCTGGCATATGCAGAGCAGCAACACTCGTACCCATAAACAGACAACAATGCGTGTCTCATGATGGATACCCGAGTGGAGTTGAACATTAAACCGTCTTTAGTTTTACTGTGCCCGTCTGATCTGATGAAGCCATCCCTCGTGCCGTTAATCTGGCGTGAGTGCCGGGGCAGAAACCTGAATTTGACGTTTGAGGAAAGAGCCGGACCGGAGTGGGGAATGTTATTGCGCTTATTGAATCGACTCTTTTCTGTCACAGACGTTTTATCGAATTAGGCTCAGGACATTTCCAGAAGGTGCCGTTTGCTGCTGTTTTACTTTTGAACTCAGATCTGTAGCGGTAAATGTTATGTTTTACTTTTATTTGTAGTATAGTGTTAGGTCAAAATGCACCTTAAAGGGAGATTTGTCAAGTATTTAATACTCTTATCAACATGGGAGTGGACAAATATGCTGCTTTATACAAATGTATGTATATATTTATGATTGGAAATCAATTAACACACAAAACAATGATAGATATTGTCCAGAAACCCTCACAGGTACTGCATTTACCAAACAGTATAGAAAAGACACAGATGTTCCAAATGAGCTGAACATTTTGAAAATTGAAGTCATGATTAATCCCGATTAGTCATCATCCTTCCTCGTCCACGGGGGACACGCTGACCTTGCCTTGATTCAGACTGACCTGAAGTGCGCGTCGTGTTCCGTCCACTTCGATTTTTATCGAGCGAAAGCAGAACAAGTGCACTGGACGTCAACTCCGTTTGCTTCCGTGATCACTCACAGAAGCAGTAAATGACTAATGTGGATTCATGAGGGGGATGCAACCAACAACAGAGAATAATATAATTAACAGTGAAATAAACTAGAAACAGCTGCAGCAGGGCAACAAGAAGTCATGTTTTAAATGAGTTGACCGAGGACGGCAAATGTCATGATAATTAGGCTTGAAATGATCCGGACCCCTCCCTGTGGCACCTGTTTTGTTTACTGCAAGCTTCACTAGGTTTGAATGTATGGAAATGGTGTTTATACCCCCCATGGTGCGATTAGCTTCTGTGTACAAGGTGCAAATCTTTTAATTGCACCCAATGAAGCATGTGATGTTACAGGTGTTTCCATCGCTGCAGGACAGCCAGGAGTGATATACTGTGACGCTGCATGTGTTTTTTATTTATTCCTCTTGATCTGGGCCTGTTACACTCAGATGATTATGCAGCCCACACATACACACTGTAGCAGGGACTTGCTTTTTCAGCATTCACACAGCACCTCCTCTACTGTCTGAGTCTAAAAAACATGCTCTGGCCATCCACCAAACTCCAATAGGTTACACACTGTTATGTCTAATGGGGCGTGGGAGGGCATCGAAGTAAATAACGTCTCCTGACTGCACTCCCAAGCACTTCTGGATACTATTTACCACCCATGTTCCTCCGGTGATTTCTAAGCATCTGTCAAAGTGTCTAATGGGTTTTTACAGTGCGTCCGGTAAGGTGTTTATTTACAAGTGCGCCTGTCATACACTCATCTGTTAGCCTGTGAATCAGACGTTGAAGAACCACTCTGGAATTAAGTCATGCGTTAGTTGTAATGATGGCAACCGCACGCAATTTTGGAGAATCGATATAGTATAAAAGCAAAACATAATATCACAATGTATCGATATTTTCTTACACACCTATCCGTGTTCAGAGAGATCATGGCTGAAATATAAATACAAGTAATGTCTGTGGAACTGATGGTGACTCAAAGTAGAACAGTGAACAGTCAGGCTGGGTTCTCATGGCCGTTATTATTGCGAAAGTGCCCTTGTGCAAATCACCACACTTGAGATGAACCGTTATTTCTGACTGGCTCAACATGATGACACCACTGCAGAGATGTGTGTGTGTGTGTGTGTATAATGTCTGAGTGTGTGTTGTGTTGTGTGGGGAAATGATTGTTCCTCCTCCTCTGAAGTAGAATGGGTGGAGTGATTTTTTTTTTTTGTCCTGATTGACAAGCTTTCAGTTTTGGGGCCCCAGAGTCTAGAAATAATTTCAGATGGGGAAGACGATCAGAGGTGCGTTTGATGTCGAAGGCAGTTTGAGGGTCGAGTAAGTCGAACCGAGCGCATCTGTCTGCATTCTGATGAGGCCGAGAGCTCTTCACACCTCTCGAGGTTACCGCAGAGACTGTTGCACTGATGCTTTGGCTCATTACGGTCTCTTTGAGGACGTGAGGAATGGACACGAGGAAGACGGAGTGTCTCAGGTGGACGGAGGAGTTGATTGTTTCAGTTCAGAAATGTGCCGTGAAGCGAGATTAATCTGCTCGATCTCTTGTGTCTTGACACCGCTACCTGTCAGGAGAAAGCGCTGAAACATCAAAATCTACTGTCAGCCCTGCAGCTCTGCCCCGATACGAACATATAGAGAGGAGAAGTTTAATAGTAAAAGGGAGCATAGTTAACATTATACCTGCGAAACATGCAGCATTCACCTAACAAGCATTGCTGTGCCGACGTATATTCTCACAGAGCTGCTATTGTAGCTGCAGCCTCTTAGTCTTGTCACTCATTTCTTACTTATGAACTGGTGAGGGCTGTAATGCTAGCGGTCATAAAGAGGGATCAATAGCGAGTTAGCTGTGTATCTCAACCTTTATATGTTACGCTATGAGGGTTATTGTCAGGTTGTGTCTCTCAGCCTCCCCGGACACTCATCCCTCTGCCCTCCGCCTCCGCCTCCACTGACAGAAAGCAACCGCCACCTCTCCTGTTTCCTCTCCGAGCCGGGGTTTACAAATTCCCTCTGATTTACAAGGTCATAAAACTCCCCTCTTCTTCCTCCTTCAATCAACCTCTCCAGCTAAAGCAGTTATTTTATAGCTCCCCGACCACGTGCTCCCGCTGCCGCAATCGATCCGCTTCCTGGTTTCAGATTGCACATGGCATGTGGTCGGCGACGTACGCGTACAGCGCACATGAATCCACACGGGCTGTCTGAGGACACGTCTGTCTGCACGCCAGTTAGTGTTACAAAGCCGTGACTTCTTTCTAGTGTGCTGACAGCCGAGACAGGATTATGAACTGAAGTTGACGTGAAGGAAAAGCAAAGGAAAATCCACAATGGGATCTAAAAATGGCGACGCACATGTTGCCCCACTTCTGCATTCCTGTCGCGCTTTGCTAGGGTTGTGATTTTTTTCAACCTGTTTCTAGGTTGTTCTTTTTAAAAACACACTCCCACTTCATTCCAACTCAAGTGTGTCTCTGTGGGCGAGCCAGCCATGCTCCAGAGAGCAGCGGGCAAGTGATGTCCTCTGACCGTGAAGCTTTGTGTGGCGACTGCCTCCGAGGGTCATGGCCATCTATGTTCCTCCTCTGCACACTAACGGAACCACTCAAGCGGTCACAACAAACACAGCACACACATCCCGCTGCTGCCTTAAGAGACTTGTTTTTCCTTTAGCAGTTTTTTTTCTTTCTTCTCCAGGCAGTCATGTCTCATGTACAGTACATCCAAGCATGTTCTCCTGACTTACAGTCCAGTACTGCTAAATCGCATATATCATTACAGTATTTGCTAGTAGATGGAGATTTGAACGAACCAGGGAAGGGCACGTCGTTACTGATGAGACCCAATCGAGAAGCGAACGTGGGCGTCTGCATCATTGTTTTCAAAAGTCTCTGCTTCTGTCCGGTGTTTTCTCGGTTTTAGGGGCTCGAAAACACCGGAGTAGCGTGGACAGTTTATAGATTTATGTAAGTGTGTGTCTTCAGGTGCATACCAGCAAAATAAATCCCCTCAGACACACACACATAAATCCTAGCTCAGCTCTCCTGAGTGAAAAGATTACAGGGTTGTGATTTCACCTTCTAATTAGGACTTCATCTCTCACGCTCTTACACACACACACACACACACTCACGACCACACCAGGCTGCTTTAGTTACAGCAGGCTGGCTGGAGGCATCTGATAGCCGGGTCTACAGGGACCCCGACGAGCGACTACCTGAAATTTAAGACCCGAAAGGAAACACTGGGGTAGACACACACACACACACACAAGCCTGCCTTTGAAACCGTCCCTGTGAAACAGGCAGCTTCTAACGATAATGGCCTTGCTGCCCCATGAGTGTTGGACCTATTGGTAATCGATAATATTCCGGTGTGTGAGAGAAGGTGAATGTGCCTTTGAGGCATCCTGTCATTATGGAGGAAATGGCAAGCGTTCATCTATACTGCCTGTACAGTACGTGTCTCCCATATGGCTCAGTCTGCAGCAGGTAGAGGAAGAAAAAAAGACATTTCAGGGAGTATTTTGTGCGCATATTTGACACATGGTTATACGGCAGTCATGTTCTCGTTCTTGGAAATCAAAGACCTGCTGTGACAATCTCAGCGTGGGGACCATCAAAGGGCCTTTTAATGCCTCCATCTAAACAGATTTTTAAGAAGAAGCTCGTTATGATCTAGCGATTGCCAAGATACTAAAAAGATGTTCGAAGTAAACAGTCCAAGAAACTGTCGGCCTAATATTTGATCAACACTTTTAGGCCACTTCATAACTTCTGGTCACTATTAGTACTTTACAACATCTTTTTATATCATTTGTAATTCTGCCTCAGTACATGCTGGACTGTTTATCACATGGACCGAATCCTTAATCCTCCAAACGCATGAAAGAATGCCGAGGCAAAGTGCAATCACTGCGGTAAATTCTGGGCAACATTAAAGGTGCCCTTGAAGATGAAAGCGCACTCTTTGGGCAGGGAAAAATGAATAATAAAAACATCTATTTTGGGGGCGCACAAATGGTTTTAAAAAGATGATCAGTTTGGACCTCACAGAGTCTTCGTCAGGGAAAAATAAGTACCGTCACGTTTTCAGAATTTTGGCATCGACTTGGTACCGGTTCTCGTGACATCACGAGAGCCAAGATGAGTAGTACACCCCATGATAGTGAAACATAGGTGACTTTTGGTATAAAGGAAGCGGGCCATATTGGCATGCTTTGAATGCTTTATTGTGTTTTTGATCAAGGACATCATGGATCAGGTAGACTTTAATAACAGTAGCAGGGTATTGAGTGCACTGATGCTCTTCATATGGGTGCTATTTTTAGCTCCGCATGCCTTTGTGGCCAGATGGTCAGTCAGGTAGCTCGAACAAAAGTTCACCAGGCCACATAACAAAGTAATGATCCTGATCCTCTCTCAGAAAAATGTTATTCAGAATGGTTCATTCCAGGAAGCTTTTGTCTCTGGATTGGACCAGCTTAACATCAATAACCTGAATGTATTTTTTTAACATGTCACTATTCTGTAAGCGATGGTTGTGTGTTTTTTTTAAACCTCTTTTAATGATGAATAAACCGTGAAAAACTGACTGTATCTTTCTGTTTTGTTCCAGGACAAAAAGAAATACCTCGACGTCATCCACAGCTACATGGAGGTCCACGGCACCGTCCACGGCACCGTGCGCGGCACCGTGCACGGCACCAGCACCCTGCACCTCCCGAGCTACGTCAGGAACCACGGCATCCTGAGCGGCCGAGACCTGCAGTTCCTCCTCCGAGAGACCAAGGTGAGTCCGCCCAGCTGTAAATTGTCTCGCATGAAAAAAGAAGAAGACCCTTCAGGGAAATAAAAGTGAAGTCACGGTGCCTATTAGATGGCTATGAAAACCACAAACCAACTCCCACGCTTGTTCCTGTAACTGTGGCCCTGCTAACCTGCAGGATATTGAGCATGTGGTAGTTAAAATGTTAACCGAAAGACAAGTAAAACTCCTTAAAAGAGATGTTGTTCGGAGAAGAGAGTGTCTTTGTGTGAACAGAAGAGAGCCTTGATCCGAGTGGCTGTAGTTTGTCCTCGGTTCGGCCGTCCACACGAGCACTTCTCTCCATTCACGTCATGACTTGTCTCTTCCTCTCACTACTCCAAACCCCTCTTATTCACAAAGACAAGGACACAGCGGCCACAGAGAGAGAGGCCACAGCCAGTCCGGGTTGTACCGCGCGGAGCGAGCTCTCCGCTAAACACAACACTTCACATGTTCGCAGAATGCGTGTCGAGCTGTTTAACACAGATAGCTTTGTTTTGTGGCAGCGCTGGAGGCTGTGAAGTAACCTTGAACTGATGTAAGACTTTCCATCTGGTGTAAACTTCAAATTCCAAAAGCTATTAGAACAGAAACAAAACAAGAAATGCAAACATATGGCGTTATCGATAATGCCTTTATTCAGATTCATCTTCATTTCACGGTTTACGTTTACACGCCCCCTGGGCTTGGATGTAACGCTAGGTTACTACTGTAGAGGGTGGATATTCATTAAGTTTTATGGAGCTGCCCATTGCCATAGGGGAATGAGATTAAAATTACATGGGCATGAAAAAAAACAACAATGTCTGCTGAAGGTGAAAACCGTCATTAGTGCTGCCGTCGTTGAGAGATGGAGTCTGACTCTTTTGGCTCCAGTCGGCGTCCTTTTCAGAAGAATAAGGTGGGAGAGAGCTTCGATTTCTTTAGCCTCTGAAACCAGATGCCTTCCCGTCAGAGTCAGAGAGAGAAGAGTACGCTGGGGCCGGGATACAAAGAGCAAAAAGAGCTGTGATTCAGGCGGTTATAGAAAAAAGATGGATTGAGATTTACTGAAAAAAAACATCGCTTCAGCCAAAAAAGCGATTCTTTGCTTCCAAATCCTGCACCTAAAACCTGAGCACCCAGTGATGTTAGAGGCTCTGACAGAGAAAAGCAAAGGTGTAGCAGATCGTTAAAGTATTGAAAACAACTTTAAAGACTAAAGAGAAGCAACACTCCAACAAAGAACAGAGTGAATGTAGAGCCTGGCAGAGATGTGATACGGTGTAAACGTCCATATCCTCTCATTACATGTGGTTCTGCCCATACGGGAACGGCCAATTAAATCCCACAAAACCCCGACATGTTAGCCACGTTGTTGTTGTTTAAGAGCTTCCAGGGAAAACAGGAGGTGTTGCAGGCTCAGTCTTCCTCGCGCCGCTTAAACAACACACTCACTGTTACCTGCAATCAGACTGCCTGAGATAATTGGCCCTGTGGGGTTTAACTATTGACAGTGCATTGTAAAAACACTCTGAGTGTTGAGGCGCTTCTGTGAAGAAGAAGAAGAAGAAGAAGAAGAGCGCGTCGCTCTCGCCGTCTGACCTTTTGATTTTCTCTCAAACTGAATTTCCTGAAATAAAGTCTGACGTGCCGTTCTGTGTCGGGGGGAATGGCGTCAACGATCAAACCGCTGAAGTGCGGCAAAGCTTCGCTGCGTCATGTTTGGTTTTTAGATTCTTCTGACGTCGCTATCTTCCATTTCTAACGCCGTCTGCCTCCGGTTAGTCTTACATGGGTTTCTAATTTAACTAGTTGTGTGTGCGAGACGAGGAAGAAGCTTTAATACCAGTTTTACACATCATTATTGTCATCATATTCTGCAATAAACAGACAAACAAACAGCCTAATTAACTCTCTGGGTCATTAAACTCAGCTGCCGCCATGATTTAGGCCATGTGGCTCCGAACATGTTGTGTTGGAGCTGGTTCTTTGTTGTTTGATCATTATTATTTGCATTTCTCTCTGGTTGGCTCATAAACTTTAAGCTACAGAATGAGTGCGTCTTTGTTTGTTATTAAAGGGGACATATCATGTTTATCTTCAGGTGCATACTTGTATTTTGGGTCTCTATTAAAACATGTTTACATGCTTTAATGTTCAAAAAACACATTATTTTCCCTCATACCGTCTGTCTGAATATACCTGTATTCACCCTCGGTCTGAAACGCTCCGTTTTAGCGCCTTTTAACACGAGAATCAAGACGATTTTGGGTCTGATTCCTCCCGACAATCGTCAACAAAGCCCAGATTTTTTGATGGTTCTAAAGATGATCTTTCCAGATACACTGATTTAAAATCGTAAATGTTAAACATGTTTATTACACGGCTGTGTTGAATACTTGATTCTGATTGGTCAATCTGCGGTCTGTAATTTCTGTATAACAGACTGTTGCTATGGGTGCAGCTCTGATGGTGGACCGTTTTTGGGTGAAAATATTGATTTCTTCAGTAAGTGGCTGTGTAATAAGCGGGATAATGTCCAGCTAGCGGGTCATTGTTGTGAAAGAATCCCCTTCAGGGCGATGAGAGACCCTTCCGCTTTGCTTCATCGCCCTGCCGGGGATTCTTTCACAACAATGGCCGGCTCGCTGTAAATTATCCCTTACTTAATATTTACGATGGGATATCCTGTTGTGTGTGGGGAACCCCGAGGACAGCCGATGACACAGTCACGTGGGAAAGAACGATAGCCGATAGGGAACTGAAATTGACTGAAGCAGAAGGACAACCACCGCTGTCGTGGCGGCCGCGGCTAATGCAAAACGCAAGGCATAAAGTAGAAGATGGAGCTCAGAAATGGAGGAGCAACTTGTTGATTTCTCGCAACAACACAAGTGTTTATTTAACGTGTCTCCATGACTTCATCCATCCATCCTTTGTACTGAAAACTAACATCGCTAATTCTTTCTGCCTGCTGTCCACCATGTTTGTTTACACTTTACTTGTTGTTCTTGAATGAATCTGTTAGTGTGTGGTGTGCTGTTTTTGCCAAATCGTTGCTCTCCACACACTATAGGAACAAAACTGTTAGATTTAACAGAACATGTCGTCACATTTTCAACATCTGTTGAAGTGTGGTTCAGCCTTAAGAGTAAAAAGCCCACTACTCCTGCATTTGAGTGCTATTGCTATCATTATAATGCCTGTAAAATGAAAGCATCTTCATTGTATGTGTAGGTGTCGTGTACACCTACGTTTACGTGGGCTTCACGTACAGACGTGCTCAGATTACTTTCACATTTGGAGAGGAGGAAGTCATTGCACTTGCAGGTGGCTTGCAGGATGTTTGAGGGCGAATCAATAGAACAACAGCTCTGATCTTCTAAGCAGAATGTCATTGTACTAAGAAACTGCTTTAATGCAATTAGGAGCTTTCAGGTAGAAGCAAAGATTTCTCTTTTTCAATCTATAGCAGTCACATAGGGGATGCAAGTAGGCATCATTCATTCATTTCTGCTACATCACTGCTTCTCCTCTGTCTGTGTCCCCTCTCTTCATCCCCTCCCCTCCTCTCTCCCTATAAATAGTGGGCGACTGTCTCTCGGCATTGAGGAGATTTTGCATGCACACACAACATAACACACACATGGGAGGAGAAGAGGTGTGCTGTGCCGCCACCTGTTGGCAGAAGGCTGTCGGTGTTGACCAGAGACATTAGTAATGTTTACATGTGAGCCAGAGGAGCATGATTCACAACCCAGGGCCCAGCTGCATAAAAATAGACCTAGTCTTTGTCTTAAATATCACTTAAAGTCAGACTTACTATAGAAACTTAAATGTACCTGTTGCATACAGCTTCCCTATGAGAGACTAATGTAAGACTGACTTAGATAGCCTGTTGTGCAATGCATTATGGGTGAAATAATAATAATAAATAAAAATAACAGAAACAGTAAATAGCATAAATCCAGTGGTTGTTAGAAACGTTAAAGATTTATTCAAGGATCTTCTATTCAAGAAGATGTACAAGAATCCAAAAAAGTAATAGATAAACAGTTGAAATAATTAACTAAAAATAATGGATAAACAGTTGAAATAATTAACTAAAAATAATGAATAAACAGTTGAATTAATTAACTAAAAATAATGGATAAACAGTTGAAATAATTAGTGAAAAATAATGGATAAACGGTTTGAATAGTAATAATAAATAATAATATTTATGCAACAGACAGGCTTAATTAGACTAGTCTAACCTGACAATCTAAGACCAGTCTAAGGCCAAGACTAGCCTTAAAGTAAGCTTATGCAACTAGCCCAGGTCTGAGTATTGTGTGTACAGACATGCATAGTACAGCACTGCATTGTGTGTTAAAGAAAGAGTATAAAGAGTAGTACACACAGACTAGCCATTGTAGCCAGCCAGCTCTGGCCCTCGTAGTAAATGAGCCTCCACCACTACACCACTACACCACTACACCTCCCTCCTCTCTCTGTCTCACACTCAGTGGACAAGCTGCAAATATTTGCTCTTCCCATCCAGGAGGAGTGAACTTGTTATCAGAGTTGGACTGTGGAGAGGAACTATTTGCTTACTGTGCGCCACAGAGCTCGTCTTTTTAAATGTCTTTTTAAATGGTTTCTAATGATGTCATTTGCATTTTAAAGAAGCCTTAAAACAATACTTGAGTTTGCTTGCTGTTCATACTGGCCGTTAAAGCTTCCAGTGTAAGTGATGGAGGAGAGTATCCTCCAGTTACACTCCTTTTTAGTACAAAATCCATCTTTGTGCTTGAGATTTAGTGATATATCTCAGGTGGTGAATACATTTTGAGTTAAATGAGTCATTATTTTAATAACTATTTGCCAGTTATTGTAGCTGTTTTTTTAAATTCTCATCAGGCTACGCGGATACGGTGCGTTTCCATCTGCTCGGTAATATCCTCGGTACTTCCTCTCCACCAAACGTCTCGTGGCCTTTGGGAGGAATAACCATT
>CAKAOH010025526.1:0-10754 GCA_916701665.1 Sebastiscus tertius | reverse complement strand
CTTGATTTATTACCTTGAACATTATAAACATGAGTTTATGGTCTCAATCGCTAGTTTGCATGATGTTCATTGAGTAAATTATGGTTCCATTTAGAGTCAAATAGACCATAAAGCAGGGGATGCTTTAGGACGTGGCTACATTGTGATTGACAGGTCGCTACCACGGCGTTGTCCAGTCTGGGTGTTGTCCATGTTTTTGTCTTACAACTTTAACCCTTTCACACGTGTGTTTTCAGTTCATGAAGGTTAATTGTAACATTTTGGTGGCCTACACGTCTTATTAAGCGTTCAGTTTTACTTAGCTTCCCAAAAACCCAAGATAGCGACGACCAAAAGCCAAGACGGTGACGGCCAAAATGCCAATCTCGAGGCTTCAAAATGGCAGTCCACAAACAAATGGATGCCGTCACGGTAACTCCACTTCTTGCATACAATCTATGACCCCCACTAAGACTATTCTGACATATTGAATCTCTGAGACTGACATTTTCTGATTATTTTTCAAAGAGGCAACTTTTCAATTTTCAAAATCTATTAGAATGCATCATCAGTGGGTTGCAGCAAACTGTTCCACGTCTGTTAAGAAAGTGAAAGTATACTGTAAGCTATCTTATACATCTTGATATTATATATGTTTGTTGGAAAGAGATTATAAAAAAAGCAAAAAAAGAAACTTAAAGCTCAGAAGGCTCAGGTAGAAAGTAAATAATATGCTTTATCACAGCTGTGGTTTAGTAGAGAGGAGGTGCTGATCGTTGCCTGTAAGTAATAATGAAACCTTGTCCACTGATTGTGATAACTCAATGACTAAGTTCATTTACTGTAATGAAGGACAATTTTGAGCTACTTGCAGTCTACTTTACAGGCTTGTTGCAAATTAGGGCCCCTTGTCATGTTTCAGATTTGTTAGGAGTTCCACCAAAGAGACGATTCCCTTCTAAACTTCTCACATGGTTTCATTTAAAGGTGCTAAATGTGATCTTGGGAGCCTTTCTATTGTCTCTGCACGGCTCTCAATATGGTGACGGCTGAGCTGGTGGCTCATAGCTAACTGTGCTAACAGAACTAACAGTGAAAACAACGGCAGCAGTGCTGATCTACCCGATCTCACTTGCAACTTGTCAAATACCGCCGACTGGGCAGCGCCCCTCGGCATTGGAAACCAACGCTTTATCAACAGTTTATGACAAACCGGGATTTCAACTAACTCCAATGTAAACCGTGGCATTATTCGACAGTTGGAGCAAATGGCTTAATGTTAATAGAGTGAAAGTCTGCTAAGGGCGGGAGGGGAGGTGGATGGGTCAAACAAACACAAGACTTTCAACCAGGAGAATGAATGGAGATAGAATATAATATTAATAACTATGTTTTTATTTGTGTATAATCACCTGAAACTAAGATTTGTGTTTTCGTTAGCTTAGAATGAGCCCTTCATACCTACATAGGGAGCGGGTCCTCTTCATGGAGTCCGCCATGTTTCTACAGCAGCCCAGAACGCACAAACCAAACACTGGCTCTAGAGAGAGCATTTCCCAATTTTATGTTTGGCCAGGCGACGTCTGACTTCCCAAAGTAGTGTTATTTTGTCTTGGAAAGCGAGGAGTGAGCGGGTCGTGTCTAGAAGGTAACCCACAATTTGGGAATCTCTCGTGAGATGGTTAAGGTGACGCATTGACCTCGAACAGTTAAAGTTAGGATACACTCCTGGTTTTATGCCAAATGTTAAATTGTTCTGGTCACACTCGGGTGCAGTACTTTTTGATCTCTGCAGAGCGAAGCTTCTCCCTGTGTTGCTCTATCTGTGTGCCTTGCCCAGATATGGGCAACAGCTGGTGTGCACTGGGAAGATACTGTTTGTACAAACACACAAACACACACACACACACACACACACACACACACACACATACGCACATGCAGAGCTATTTTATATAGGGTGTGAAAAGCAATTACCCCCCAGCAGAAAGCCTACAGGAAAGCATGTATCGCAGCACAAGGTAATTTGTCCGTGGACAATGAAAGCACCTTCCAGCAACGGATGAACAGAAACATCCTTCACAATGCAGACTGAAATAAGGTGCCGTCTGCACAATAAGCTAAAAGCCACAACTTCTATCAGTTATTTAAATTATGTAAGTTGTAGCTTACATTCAAGAAGAACGAAGAGGAAAAAATAGAGCACATTAATGGAATAAAGAAACCCATGAGCGTGAAATAATGGAAGGATCTTCCAAAACAGCAGTCTAAGTGAGATCTGTATCTGCTCCGACAGAAGGAGAGCAGGGAGGCGGAGGGCTTTTCTTCCCACCATACTGTGGCTGCTGAGATTAGTGTTCGTTTTGTAAAGACAAATTAGAACCTTCTGCTAATCACTATGAAAAGCAAACAATAGATTGGCATTTTTGTCAACTTAAAAGTGACAAGAATTAATTATAGGTTTGCTGAGGCTGCTGTTAAATTAATCTTTACGTTCTGATTTAAGAGATTTACATTCAATTGATTTATCAAATATTTTCAAAACCATTCATATGGGATTTTTTTGTGTGAGTGATTTATGCAGAGAACTGTCTGGTATGTGTACTCCCAAACTGTAGCTCGCCAAGGATGTATGCATAATACATGAAGGTGTCAGTTGAGGTAATGAAAGTACAAAAATATATCAATAAAATATGTGTACCAAATAATACAATAAATTCATATATTTTGCAGATTTAAATAATTTAAAAAAACAAAGTAGAAAAATAAATGTACTTGTCACAAATCTAATGTTAAATTGAAATCTAAAATTCCTGACAGGACAGCTAGTGGTTCACCGGTTCACTGCTGGTGCCTGAAAGATACAGGCTGACTTCTGCTCCGAGCTGCCAGCCTGCTGCTTGAATCCTGAGGAGGAGAATGTGGGCAGCTTCATAATCACATCTCATTTCATGCCCATCACCAAAAGGCAAGTGACAGGTGGGAAGATGGAGCTCTGTCATGCACCGGGAGCCTTAATAGCAAAAGAGACAAGACCTTTGCATGTCACCGTGACTGCTCCCTTTTTACGTCTTTATATCAGTGCACAGTGGGAGCTAAAATCCTGTTTCACAGTTACCTCAGTTTAGGATTTATTCAAGGTTTGAAATGAAAGAAATGATCATCCACATTTGTTGTGGCTTGACTGAAGATGGTCAAGATTAAAGCACCTGAAGAGAAAGGGCCAGATTAAAGCCGACACCAACCCGATATCAGAGAAGAGATTAAATAACTCTCCACACGAGCGGGTGGTCAAGCAGTAGTCTGTATTCATCATTCAAAAAGGGAAACCGGACGACCGAGGACGGTGGCTATACAAGACCGTCGGCTTGGGGCATTAGGGCACCACCTTCTGGGGGCGCTGGTTGCCCTCTAAAAATAAATAATCTTTTTTTTTTTTTTTTAAATTCCCATTTTCTGCATAGACGTAACAAATGAGCAAATAAAGAAACAAAGAAAGAAATACACTTTTCACCCATGCAACTCTCTTTCTGACACTTTTTCATCTGCTCGGCAGCACTTATTTGTTAATAAAAGTGTAAATTGTAGTGAAACAGACTCAACACTTTTAAGCCAACAATATCAGGGACTAATTGTTTATGTATATTATAATAAATACAGTTATTTGTGAAAATAAAAATCTTAATTTTTGTCTTAAAACCACTTTGATGTGTGATTTGTGTTGCGGTTTACGGGGCTAGGGTTGGGGTTCTGGGGGTTTGAACCCTAAAAGGCCCAGACACACCAACCCGACATTAAAGAACTAGTGGCGACGAAGGCCACCAGTTGCGTCGCCTCACGTCGCCTCACGTCGCCTTACGTTGCATTTGTCTTGGCCAAAAAGTTGCACTCGAACACACCGCAAAAATTTCAGCCAACTACCACGAACGTTCTGCGCCTGCGTGAGATGAAACAACTCTCCACACCAGCAGGCAGCGGTAGTCTGTATTTGTCATCTTAAAAAGGAAACCAGAAGACCGAGGACGGCAGCGGGGGGTTGAACCCTAACCCTAGAGCGAGGGTGCGCATGGGGGGGCTCCAAATCCTAATTTCGCCATAGGGCACAAAATTAGCTAGAGCCGGCCCTGACATGAATAGAAACCGACTAGATTAATTAAATCAGCTCACTGGTTCCCTTTTTTAAAAAAAGTAAAAAAAGTGCCATTAGCATTCTTAAATTTGTCTGTATCTATCACGTGTAGCATCACCAGCAGAAGGTAACGTGTCACTGCGTTCTTTGGCAGCGAACTGGGCAGCAGTTGATTGTTATGTGTGTTAGCAGATGCCTCAGCGTGTTCATCACACACAGCTCCTCAGGTTCTGCTGCTCAGAGGTGCGGAGACGCTGTAGAAAAATCATCACACACACTCGTACACAAGTACAAACATGTACCATGAGTACAAACTGTACAAATGGTCAATGAGTAATTTTAGATTAATAAGACAGGTAACGCTGACTCTCCCTTCTGCAGAATGAATTTACAGGGCATGACTCCAACGTGTCAAAGCAAGTGTGTGGAGATAGTATGCGTAACTTGATAAGCATGTTGTGTTCTTTTTTTGTCTCAACTTGATAATAAGATTTCATGGCTCTGGTCCCATCTGCCAGTCATTACTCACAGTTTGTTTGCAGTTCCTGTTTGCTGTGTCAACAGTACCTGGTCAGTTACAGTATGTATCTCTGACCTTTGGTGGCACCCACCAGAAATCAAATAAGAAGTCTTCCTTTTTTCAAGTCAAGACATTAAGGGTTCAATCTAAACAACCCAGCCAGCAAAACAAGCTTAACCCCATGAGAACCGCGATCCCAACCGACTTTACTGTCTTTCAGAGACTGGGGCAGGTTCAGTTTTAGAGCTAGAGTGAAGCTACAGATGTCATATGAAACTAGAAAACCTGTGAATCCATTGGTAATGACCATGTTATGCTAGCTTGTCGGGAAGGAGGTTAAATAACGCTCCAAAGTTAGGCTACATTTTAAAGAAAAACTGGTATGGGCATTTTCAAAGGGGTCCCTTGACCTCTGACCTCAAGATATGTGAATGAAAATGGGTTCTATGGGTACCCACGAGTCTCCCCTTAACAGACATGCCCACTTTATGATAATCACATGCAGTTTGGGGCAAATACCACGCAGTTTTTTGAATGCAGTGTTATTTTCGCCTATTCTAAAAATGGTGTATTTGAATATTTCTGCATACAAAAACAAAAGTCTTTGATACCAAATCACATTTTCACAATTTCACAAATCACAATTTTTCTTCGGTGTTCCTCAAGGTCTTGGTGTTTTAATGTTGTGTTTTGGAGGGATTATTAATATTGTTTTTATCAATTCTCAAGTGGTAAAAAATGGTTAAATTTAGCACCAAATCTGTGTAACAAATGGTATAAACCAAAACATTGCTTACTTATGAGACATACTAGAGCATGAGAATGACCACCATATACTTCTATTATAATGATCTCAGCCCTTATACACTTTTACAATTTATTTTAATTCATTCATTCACTCATGTCTGATTTATGACTAGATCAACTTGACACAGTGCTCAAATTAATCTTCAGGTTCCCATCTTTCAGATGCTGAACACCACTTCTATGTGACATCTACTGTTGACCTGCCATCTGCCTCTAAAGACCCCCCTAAAAAAGACAAAAACGGTTCTATTGTTGGACTCAAAGTTGTTGGAACTTGCAGGGCCACTCTGAAAGATCACTTTGCATCAAACTGCGTTACTCCCCGCAAGTTGAAACATGACATTGCAAACACTCAAGTCTTCCTGTTTCTCTTTTGAACAGCACAGAAACATCCAAAGAGATCTTACCCGATGATGTAAGCCAGGACCCCCAGCTGGATGATGCGGCACACCACTCCCACCCTCCTGTTCCTCACCAGCACCTGGCGAGGGGTCTCGTACTCAAAGAAGAAGTCAGAGAGGGCGTTGGTGATTTGGTTCTTCATCTTCTCTCATCGGCTGACCCCACAGAGAGGAGGGTCTCTCTCTCTCTCTCTCTCTCTCTCTCTCTCTCTCTTCACCCCACTTGCATGTAAACACCCCAGACTTCTCCTCCTGGTCACCTCTGCCTCGTTCCTCACTGGTGGTGGCAGCAAATGTTCTCTGCCTCCTCTCATAAGTAACGTCTGACGTGCTTCATGAGAAGTCCTGAAATGTAGTACTTCCTCCCTCCCACTCTCTCTCTCTCTCTCTCTCCCTCTCTCCCTCTCTCTCTCTCTCTCTCTGCACAGGGTCACTCTGTTTTCAGTCAGTCACATTTGTGCATTCACCTCACCGCTGCATCTCTTGGCTTTTCAATGCATCTCTCTTCCCTTTTTTTGTTTGTTATATGCAGCACACAAAATTAATGAAAAGACAGTTGTGGAATTCACTCTTCACTTGGTTGCAAATAACTCAACAGCTGCCACACAAGCACTGGACCTCCTCTTACTCCTCCTCCTCCTCTCTCTGTGCAATTAAACCTTATCTTTGACACTCTCATCCTGTGCTATAGGCACAACCACATGAGCTCAACACAAACACACAGTTCAGCTTATTTGCCTGCTCACATGTCACCGTTTCCAGACATTAAGCCCTCTTATGTTTTATCGTTGTTTCCTGTAGGAGACACTTTGGGTTTTCTCAAAAATTCCCTCTCTCTCCTTTCATACGCTGCGAGGTGCTTTGCATTTCTAATCTTCATTATTAGAGGAATGCACAATCATATTAAAATTCCCTATGAATTCATATAAATATTACATAAAAGGTTCCCCATCTGTAAAATGTGTTTCTCACTTGTGTGCGCTGCTTTCTAATCTCCAGAGATTAGCAAATGGAACATCGTCTTTGGGAATCATGTTTAAAATCTAAATCTGGTTAAAGCCTATTCCAAATTAATATATATTGGGAATCGCCACGAAATGGCCATGCCTAGAATTTGGTGGGATTGCAAGTATTTGGCAGGATTGGAAGGATTTTGGAAGGATTGCAAAAAAAATGGGAGGGTGTATGACAATCTAAATAATAACATACAGTAAAATGCTCAATAGGAACAATGTAATGTGGTCCAATTTCCAGAAACTGATATTTTTAAAGGGATGCTGGGAGATAAATGATTCTCCATTGAGGAGCAAGATATGCTAGCAGCTCTGGTTGGAGTTAAATGCTAATATCAGCATGCTAACATGCTCGCCACAGGGATGGCAAATTTCAACATTTTAACTTAGGGCTGTCAAAGGTAATGCAATAATAACAATGTTAACACAAATTCAATTTAACGCCACTAATTTCTTTAACGCATTGACGTAACTTGCGTTCCTTTTTAGGCTGTAACCATCTCAGTTTTAAAGCTAGAAACTAGAAAACCTGTGGAATCCATCAGTACCAACCATGTCATACTACTGCTTGTCGTGAAGGAGGCTAAATAATGCGCCAAAGTTACACTAAATTTTGGCGAGGAAAAACTGACATGGACATTTTCAAAGTTTTCCTTTGACCTCTGACCTCCAGATATGTGAATGTAAATGGGTTCTATGGGTACCCACGAGTCTCCTCTTTACAGACATGCCCACTTTATGTTAATCACATGCAGTTTGGGGCAAGTCATAGTCAAGTCAGCACACTGACACACTATACTACAATATTTGTCATTGTTTTGTGTTGTTAATTGATTTCCAGTAACAAACATATATATGCATTTGCATAAAGCAATCATATTTGCTCACTCTCATGTTGATAAGAGTATTAAATACTTGACAAATCTCCCATTAAGGTACATTTTGAACAGATACAAAATTTGTGATTTATTGTGATTAACTATTTAATCGTTTGACAGGCTTAATTTGACCATATTCTATGTCAGGTGAGGCAGGCACCTCCGCTATAAAATGCTGCAGCTTTCATGTAAGTTTTCGATTTATTTGTCCAGATTTCCATGATGTCTGCCTCCACCCCAATAATAATAATAATAATAATAATAATTATTATAATAATGAATTTACTTTATATAGCACACTTTAAAATACAATCAATACAATGGAGGTGAATGGAGTTTCTGAATATTTCCATTGAGAAGATGCAGCTTTAAATATACAGATTAGTTGTTGGTCATAAATTGGACAAATTGAAATTGTGACCTGCTGGTGATACCAGATGAAAAGTCAGTAGATGACTGAAGTTATTAGGATTCCTCCTCTGGGGACAATGATTATGTACAGTTTAGGCGATCCATAGTTGCTGGACCAAAGTGGTGGACCAACCAACAGACATTTCCACCCTTAGAGCCATGCAGCTAGCGTGACTAAAAAGGCAATTCCAGTTATATAAGAGAAGTGCAGGAGCCCAAAATCGTAACGTGGTGTGGCATGAGGCTGGCAGGTTGTCCACGACTGTCATTAATTATTTCTAAAAGAGGATTACTGCATCCGTAAAGAAGAACTGAAGGTTACTGAGGTTGCAGCAGTGATGGGTGTAGCATCTGCTCAACTACATGGAAAATTTCACAAGCAAACCTCTTCAGAACTAAACAATAACACCATTAAGAATGAGACGCTAGCTGGAAATAACTTTCTGTCTGTAGGAGTGGTTCATTCTCACAGCTACTTGTGATGTGCTGCAATCTAACATTGGGTAGCTGAAGATCCTCTTTGTTGTACAGCAACATTTAAAGTTGCAGTAAGCAGAATATTTTTGGGATCATTGGGCAAATATTCCATAATAACCTTTCAGCATATTGTAATTCAAGTGTTCTGAGAGAAAACTAGACTTCTGCTCCTCCTCATGGCTCTGTTTTCAGGCTTTAAAAAATCTAGCCCATGACTGGAGACTTTGGCCAATCACAGGTCATTTCAGAGAGAGTGTTCCTATTGGCTGTTCATTCAACGGAGGCAGCTGTCAATCACTCGCTAACTTCGATCAAACAGTCAAATTAGGCAACGCTGATCAAATATTAATTAATATTCTGTTACTGTAATGCCTATTTCTTGACCCAAATGTTTTCAGAAACATTGTAAAATGTAAAATGTAAAATGAGAAAGTTTGCTCCGGCTGGTGGGCGGTACTTGGTATTTCCTCAACTGATCTCAACATGGCGGACGGGTCACAAAATTTCTCATTTTACAGCTAAACAGTACACTACAAGATGTTTCTGAAAACATTTTATGTGAGAAATAGGCATTACAGTAACAGAATATTGATTCATATTTGATCAGCGCTGCCTAGTCTGACCGTTTGATCAGAGTTTGCAAGTGATTGACAGCTGCTCAGAGACGGCAAGGCTCCAGCTCGGCTCTGATTGGTTGTTTTCCTCCGGTCTGTGAAATCTTGTAGATGCCATTAGAAGCACCAGAGGACACAGAGGCACATGATTTTTTTCCAGATAACCTGTCTCATGCACTACTGTCAGTATATAGTGAAAGTTTTATAAAAAATACTTTTTTTTACTCATCAGACAATCCAGTCAACCCTATTGCTTTACCTGTTGGGACTGACCGAACAATATTCCAATCACATTAATACACACATGGATCACAATTCCTCTGAAATCATGGCCAGCTTAAGGCTCCAAATCCAAATTTTGCCTTGGGCACCAAAAAGGCAAGAACCGGCAATGTGTGAACTGAAACAATTTCTGCTGTATGTGGTCAACAGGTTACACAAGTTAGTTGCATAGTTTCCCGTGTGTTGCTAAATGCTTCAACTGTTTCCTTAAATTTAACTAATGCAATATAGAAAGCATTTCTAAACCACAGTGAGTCTTCACAAGTCAAGTCATGGCTGTATGATGCTATGTAGGCGTGAGATGCACCGCCTGGATCATTGTTGTTGTTTGAGGACACTTTCTTCCCCTTGGCTCCGGATGTAAATGTCGTTGCTTAAAATCAGAACTGTTGACACACTGACCAGGGGCAGGAGAAGGTGATAATAAAATGTCTAATTGATTAAAGAACAAACACAACAACACCCTGGGTTTTTTTTTCCGTAGAGCCCAAGAGCCTAAAACTTTTAGGATATTAAAGAGGACCTATTATGCTCATTTTCAGGTTCATACTTGTATTTTGGGTCTCTACTAGAACATGTTTACATACTTTAGATTAAAGTCATCTACCATGTCTAGTAGTAGGCTAAATCCAGCATTAAAAAGCTTATCAGAATCAGAAATAAACTGTGAACAGACCATATGAAACAGACTGCAACTGGCTCCCAGAGCTCATTTACAGCCTATCTGATTGTGAGGTAAAGTCACCATGTTGCCCTCTGGTGGCCGCATCAAAGATAAGCAGCACAGCTCCGACCTTTATTTTGTAGGGAACCAAATGTTATGGAAGATTAAAAATGCCTAAACAAAAGAAAACAAAGAAATAAATAAAAGTGACATTCAATGCACATTGTGACATGTATTTAATGTTTATGTGTGCATTTGTTGTCATAATTAAGAGAATAACATGTTCAAAGGACAATTATTTCGCTTTTTGCCTTTAACAATTGAATTAATTGTTTTTCATTGTGACATGAATTTTCCATGGCACACTTGGAGGGATTTTCTTAGCTAATTCGTGTTAGCTAGTGTTAGCTTACATTAAACGCTGACTGGTTTAATGGAAGAGGATAAGCTAATGTAAATATACTGTATGTCTGCAAGGATTACTGACAGTCAACTGTCACTGTTACACAGATGAGCCCTTTATGTGTTGGTACTGCTTCCTGCAGCACAATCTGCATCCTGCAGCTTGTGTTATATATA
>CAKAOH010025520.1:0-30208 GCA_916701665.1 Sebastiscus tertius | reverse complement strand
ATATATATATATATATATATATTATATTCCTACCCTCGTGGGAAAGATGGTTTCCTGTAATCAGCTTTTTTTTTCTTGTGCCATTTGTTCCACAGAAAGATTTCTAAACGGTCTGCAAGTGTCAAGAGAGGCAGAGAGAGAAAAAGAGAACCACGTTTTTAGTTAAGGCAGCAGCATTATGGGTCTTATTACCACACAGCCCTGTATGCTGCTGTGTTGCCCAACGATGGTGTCAAGAGGTCAAGATATCCATTTGTTGTGTGGCATTTTGTTATTAATTACACACTGAGCAGGTTATTTCTTTGCTTTGAGTTAAAAACATGAACAAAAGCATGGTTTCAAACGAAACGTGTCAAAACACCACCTGCAATGACACTCCCTTCGTGAACGGGGATGGCAAGCCGGCGACGAGCATCATCATGTTCTTGGCCGCCGTGGTGGGCAACCTGCTGGCCCTCTTCATCCTCGGCGTGCACCAGAAGGAGCACCGCTCCAGGTCCTCCGTGTTCTGCGTCTTGGTGACCGGCCTGGCCCTCACCGACCTGCTGGGCACCTGCCTCCTCAGCCCGCCCGTGTTCATCAGCTACGCCAACAACGCGACCCTGATCAGCCTGGGCGGCGCAAGCCTGTGCAAGCTCTTCGGCTTCGCCATGAGCTTCTTCGGCCTGGCGCCCACACTCATCCTGTGCGCCATGGCCGTGGAGCGCTGCCTGGCCATCAGCCACCCTTACTTTTACTCCGTGCACATCCGCCGCAGCTTTGCCAAAGTGACCCTTTTATTTATTTACCTCTTTTCTTTGGCCTTCTGCCTCCTGCCGTACGCCGGCTACGGCAAATTCAGACAGTACTGCCCCGGCACGTGGTGCTTCATCGACATGGACGCCACAGGGGACGACCAGGCCAGTTTGGTGCTGGCCTTCTCTCTGTCCTACTCGTCGCTCATGGCACTGCTGATCTTCGCGGTGTTCGTGTGCAACGGTTCGGTGATCGTCAGCCTGGTCCAGATGCACCGGAGCCAGATGATGCGGCGCGGCTCGGTCGGGTCCACGGGGAGGAAGAGGAGGCTGAGCCTGGCCTGGTTCGCGCAGGGGGACGAGGAGGTGGACCACCTAGTGCTGCTGGCGCTCATCACCGTCATCTTCGTGGTCTGCTCGCTGCCACTCACTGTGAGTTCACCTTTGACCTTCCGTCTCCCTCTCATTCTTTGTATGACTTTTTACAGCACATTGTGGTTCGTCCTCAGCATTTTTGGCCTATTTGACCTCTTATTTACATTACATTACATTTCACAGTAGGGGATGTAAGAAAATATCGATACACAGGAGTATCGCGATATTATGCTTTGCGATACCGTATTGATTCTCCAAAACGCCGTATTGATTTTTAATTAACCTCTTAGAAATCTGCCGGTGGACCCAGCCTCTATTATGTCTTTCGGAGGTTGTCGCGGGCTCAGTTTTAAAGATATAGGGTGAATGATATTAGAAAACCAACCATGTCATATTTGCATGTCATGAGGGAGGCTAAATAAAGTTCCAAACTTGCGCTAAATTTTGGCAAAGAAATCATAGCCATTTTCGAAGGGGTCCTTTGACCTCTGACCTCAAGATATGTGAATGAAAATGGGTTCTATGGGTACCCACGAGTCTCCCCTTTACAGACAGGCCCACTTTATGATAATCCTATGCAATTTTTGGCAAAAATCATGCTGTTTTTTGCATGCAGTATAAATGTGTTATTGTCTCCTATTCTAAAGTGGTGTATTTGAATATTTCTGCATACTGGGATCCCTAAACTGTCTTGGAATTGAAAAATTGGGTATCACTGGAAAGCTGAGACTCTCGTGGATCCAATGAGTCCAGTTGTATTCACGTGTGAGGATGTTAGTTCCCATAATAGCCATTTCACATAGGGACTTTTTTAAACTCCGATTTTATACATATGGTGGTGGTGTGTCTTTATTCTCAGACAGTTCCCCTAAAATTAGATTTGAAAAAAAATCATAATATATCGCAATATATTGAATCATTACCCCTGTATCATGATACATGTCCTATTGCCAGATTCTTGCTAATTCACAGCCATGTCCTTTACAGTGGATATGGGGAAAGAGCTAACACCCTGATGCATCATTTATTCGGTTGTCGAAACATGAATCAAAATTCCTCAGCGAAAACAAGAGAAGTTAAATAAAGCTTGAAAGGGGAACAGAGTAGAGAAAGGGAGTTTATCATTAACCATGACTGGATGTAGGTCTGTACACTGACAGTAGAAGGTCGTTTGCAGTTCATTTTAGCATTAAAGAGTTTCTTCTCCTACACTTAATTACTTCCCCCTCATTCTGTAATCATTATATACATAGAAAGCTCAGCTGGCATAGCGACCGTCAATGTATTTCTTGCTGTGGTATGTGTTTGTGTGCCCGGTTGGAGTCTCCACTAATAAAAGGTGTGCCAGAGAGTGCAGCCTTCACCACACAAGGCATGGGTGGCGAAGTGTGTGTGTGTTAGCTCCATATCTGTCCCTGTTTGAGAGCAGTGTGCCAAACCTTGACAACCCTGGAGGACTGGTCCGGCTCTGCCTTCCCCGGAGGGCAAAGCTCTCCTCTGGGAGGAATCCGAGGTTAACCAGCCTCCCCTATGTATGTGTGTGTGTGTCCCCCTTAAGCAGTAGCCAGAGGTGCTGAGGAAAGTCAAGTTTGGGGAATAAAAACCAGCTGCAGGATGTGATTAATGTCAGTATTATTATGAAGGCATCTCTAGCCTTGTTAGCAGATGATCAGGTAGTTTTACAGGAAGCCATAAAAAGTGTTTGTTCATGTTCACCAACTACTCATTGTCTGCATCTGGATGATTTGTGGTAACACTTGAAGCCTGGAAGGTTTGACTAAGCTACGGTGTCATGCAGCGTCATTTTTGCCCAGAAGAGAGAGGTGATGAAACACACTTGTCAACACTTTATGAGTCAGACTTCAGGAAACTGAAACCGCGACTTCATCACTTGCAAAGCGTATACATGTTCTAGCTGTCAGGGGGTAACTTATGTCTCAGTTTCAAAATAAAAGTAGAAAACTTGTTGGTCTTTTTAATTTTCTCTTCTAAAATGAACCTTTGTTCTCCAAGTTGATTTGCTAACTTTACAACCCTATTTTTAGATTTACTCATCAATATTAACAATCTAGAGCATGATCAGTATGAGATCAGTATGTCTGAGCTTGATCTGCATGAGATCAGTATCAGTATGTCTGAATAATTCAAGTCCCTGTTATTAAGTAATTAATGATTCATGCGTCATCTCAGCAAACCCATGTGTGTTTGTGTCCTCGTTTTCTCACGTGCATGTACCGTGCATCCATAATGTGGTCAGAACCGAAACAATTGAGACGGCGGTGATGATGATGATGATGATGATGATGTGCGAGATTGCGAGTGCACCACAGCCGACTTAGCGTGTTTCCAGACAGATGCAGCTTCATGATTAATACCCGTTAGCTTGCCTGAAGCACAACAGATGTCGGCGAAAAAAAAGTCTTGTTGTTTATTGCAATGAAAATATAGTAAAAGCGCACTGACACAGTTCAGAAATTTGTTCCTTCACATAGTACACAAGCATTCAGTCATTATTCTTGCGTGTGCTAACATGTGTTTCCGGTTAGTCTTAGTTTACTCAAAGCACTTTCATGTAATTGAATACACCTTGGAGAATGGTGCTTTCAAGCCCTGCAGAATGGGCTCTGTCTGCAGGGACTGCACGCTGGCACTGTAGATGTGGGTTAGATTGAAAACAGGTTGCCGGAAAATGAACACTTCCTTTTCTTAATGTTAAGTTTAGCAGAGGAGATCCGAAAACACTCATTAATTGTCGTTTCGGACTGTATTTACAGATCAAGTTTACGAGGTCTTGTGTTTGCTTAGTGGCTTTTTGGACAAGAACAGACGAGGCCGTGTTTGCTCAGTGTATTTCTGAGGTGTGACTGTTTCTTCACTCCCAGTGAGGTTATTCATTGTTATTCAGGAGGCAAAAGTTCACATGTTGTGGTTGTGTTCAGGGAAATGGTAAAAGATGGTCAGATATCAGGGAATTTCTTTTCTTTTGGGAGGTGGTGTGGTGGGCTGACGTCATTTTTAAGAGCAATCCATTGGCTGTGAGTGTTTGTCCTGTTACCAGCTTCCCAGGCTTGTCACTGTACAGCCCTGGCCTTATGTCCTATATCACCTCACGCTAATTTAAACCTACAGTACACACAGCCGAAGAAGATAAGGTGCCTTTAACCAATAGAACTTGATGTGATGAATGTTATCAGCTGTTCTCTGCAAGAACGTTTGATTTGTTTGATGTAGCGTAAAACAGGAGGAACATCTTGGTTTGTTCTAGGAAGGACTATTGACTTAGTATAATGTTGTGTCATGTGAAATATATGGTCACTGCTAAAAAAAAAAAAAAAAAAAAAAAAAAATCCATCTCCAGCTGTAGGACAGGATTCAAAGCCTGCTCTCCCAGTGTAGTCAAACACTGTTAGCGCTACATTATGTAAGTCTACACCGCCAAATGAACAATACAATTGACCTGCATTAAATAAAGTATGCAGTCTGGATTGATAGGAATTGGTGCTTAACAGGAAGTTGATTAAAAGAAAGTTAATCATTTGTATCACAAGCGCAAATACCAAATATTTGCTGGTTTCAGCTTCTCAAATGTGAGAATTTGCTGCTTTTTTCCTGATAAATTAAATAGTTGGCTGCAGAACAGGCAGTTTGAAGATGACTCTGAGAGGTTTTCTGACATTTTATAGACTAAAAAAATTATCAATTAATCAAAAATAAGGTGAATAAATGGATTAGCCTTAAAGCTGATCCATCCTTAGATGCTGCCCTATTACTGCCCTGTCGATTAATGTGATCCATGTGAGTATTTATGATCAGTATATTTTACGCGTCTTGACAGAAGGTTTCCCTCTGAAAAGGAAATCAACACTTCTCCATTAGGCCTTTCTTCCTTCCTCTTTGTCGCTTGTCATCTTCAGTTTATAAATGGACAGAGCCGTCTCCTTCAGGGGACAGGTACAGACTGATCGCTTGCTTGCAACAATCACCAATACCTCCCCTTCCCTGCCGTGGTTCCCATGGGAATGGCAGAAGCTGCCCGGGGTCCATATGTTGCCGGTCAATAACTGGATCAATAACGTGCTGCATAAGTATCCCAAACTATTTGCCAGATTGTAGGTGGTTTTAGCTTTAAATTTCACCCTTCATCATATTAATCAATTGTTCAGACTGAAAATATATATATGAATAACCGCAGGTGACTGCTTTTAGGTGACTGTAGCAACTTTAATCTGGAGCAGCACTGTGGGAGTTAAATCACTGACGTTTTGACTTAATGATAAAAGGTTTCCATTAGTGTCTGAGTCTTAGTCAGCAGACTCATTGAATTGTACAGGAGGTTGGAAGACAGAGAAAGCAACAAAGACCCATACACTAAATTATACCTCACTGTGGTTTTGAAAGTATTATAAGTATCAAAATAGCAGCTGTAATGAGGTGATTTACACTAATTGTTCAGCAAATACTAGATCATTAAAGTGAAATTAAGTGCTAAATGGTTGGAAGAATTGAAGGTGGAGTTTTTTTTATAAACAAAGTTTGGTTTTACATTCATTGATTCTCACCAAAATAAAACTTTTGAGGGGCTGAGTTTTTGGAATCATTTTAAACCTGTGTTGTTTCATTCATGTTTGCATTCCAGCGGTCCTGTTCGTCTTTGCCTTTGTTGGCACAGTTTTACATTTCTTGGCGTATTGCATCACCATTTGTGCATGCTAATTATTAAATGGGGACCCACTCTTAAAAACGTTGCTCTAAAGGCCCAAACGCAACAACCCAACATCAGAGAACTAGCAGCGACGAAGGCCGCCTGTTGCTTCGCCTCACGTCGCCTTTGCCTTGGCCAAAACGTTGCACTCGAACACACCGCAAAGACTACAGCTGACGGCCAACTACCACCACAGACATTCTGCACCTGCGTGAGATGAAATAAGTCTCCATACCAGCAGGTGGCGGTAGTCTGTACTCCTCATTCAAAAAGAGAAACCTGAAGACCGAGGACTGCGGATATACAAGCTGCTGTAATGATATGTATACATGAAACAAAGTGGCGTTTGCCGACCATTTTCACACCACTCACTCACCACTTAGCTTCATTCCAGATGGCCATCTCGCTGTGAAAACATCCATGTGTTGGAATGATCAGATAAGAGGGCCCACACAGAGTTTACTTGCTTTCCTCACGTCGGTTTCTCTTCTCATGCACTGATTTGTTTAAGCCTAACATCCAATCAGAGTGATTGCTCTCACAGATAGGTTCCGCAACCGATTCAACATGCTGAATCGGCCGGACAAAACTCCAACACGGGCAGACTAGAGCCGACGGTGCGGGACACACCGGAAAAACTAGACTGACAGATGCCCACAGACGGCCCCAAACTGACCGATGGACGACTGTCAGCTCGGTGTGTCAGGGCCTTACAGCGCTACTACAGTAAAGGTGAAAAAACTCCACAGGGTACCTGTAAAGAATGAGAGTATAGTGCACTTAAAAAACATTTTATATTCCAGGACTTTACATTTTTTACACTTAGATTTTAGATGTCAAAATCAAATGCTTTTGATTTAAATGGGACATATCATGAAAAATACATTTCCAGTGCTTGTGCACACATATTTGGAGTGCCTAGCAAACCACAAACTGTGAAATAAGACGACCCAGTCAGTTTTTTGTGGGCTGACCAGATCAGAAAACATGTGATTCAACAATCCAATCAGATTTGACTCCCCTTCTTATGTCACATTCAGGCTCATTAGAATATATCGTTCACAGCTTGAGAACTACCTTTGCAAAGGTGCATCATATTTCTCTCACAAGCCAATCAGAGCAGACTGGGCTTTTTCAGAAGGGGGTCTTAAAGAGACAGGTACTAAAACGGAGCGTTTCAGATGGAGGGTGAATACAGGTATATTCAGACGGACAGTATGAGAAAAATAATGTTTTTTTTTTAACATTAAAGCATGTTAACGTGTTCTAATAGAAATCCCAAATACAAGTATGAACCTGAAAATAAGCATATATCCCCTTTAATAACTAGTAGTAAAGTGCGTGACTCACTTTGACATCAAGTCTGAGGATTTTATTGCATTGTCCCGCTTGCTCCTAATCCCTCTTTCTCTCCCCTGTGGCTACCAACAAGATAAGATTGAAATACAAAGAGAAAAAGGCTTGTGGATTCACAAGAGCGCAGAAGGCTGTGTTCTGCGATTTGGAAAAGGAAATATGGAAATACCAAACACTTCCAATAGCTCTGAGCAAACTTGGCAAGAGGGATGATTGTCAGGAAGAAGATAAACAACAGCTCTGACACATATACAGTCACGGGGCATCATGCCTCTAGGAGTCAGTGCAGCACCTCATAAATCTGGGCTGTCTGACAGACTGGGAAGAAGGAAAAGTAAAAAAAAAAAAAAAAAAAAGAAACAATGAAACAAAAGACTGTTGTTTGAACACACAAAAACATGCACCGCTTCAGGGATTCTGAAACTGATAAATGACAGAGGAACCAGTTAACAGAGCCATATGTAGATATAATTCTAGACGAAAGCCTTTAAAACCACTAAAACATTCAGACAAATGTGACAGTTTATTTCCCCGAAGGACTTAAACCATAAGCAAACAGTTAAATCAACCTTAGAATAGTTTCAAAACAGCCAGGAGCTCTTAAACCCCTGAACATGCCCAGTCAAAGCCCAGACTCGAAAACCAATGAAAATATTCAGAATAACAGCTCTTGAATCCCCGCATCCAAACCAGATCCAGATTTAAATCAGTGTGAACGAAGAGAGGAAGTCCCCCAATCCAAGATGACTCAAAGCTGAAGTCCCTATAACGGCTGTCAGAGGTGCTATCAGATGAGTCCGCTTGTGCAACAAAAAATGTGGAAATAATGGTTAGAAATAAAGCGTAACGTGACCTTTGCAGTAGTTTGACACGTGGGAGTGGTACAGTCAGAAATGTAAAGACACACATGCAGTGATGGTCAAAATAAGAGGCGGCTTTGTCTCCCAAACTGTCGTTGTGCTTGAGTTGCCCCAGGTGCTGCTGGGAGATAAATCTTATTGTGAGCTTCATCGAGGTTTCTATATGGAAAGATGATGCTCAGCAATCAGCAGCTGGACTGAAAAATCAGGATTCCTTTCTTAGTGGATGGATGCTTCATCCTCCATTCAACATGTACACAACACATTTCAATAGGCTACTATATCAAAAAGTAAGCACAACTACAAGCCAAGTATATACCTTTCTGTAGGCCTAGGCAAGAATAGTTAATTATACTTTTCTTAAGTATGGCTCGATCAAAAGGTTAAGTACAAGTAGGCCTATAAGCCAAGTACACTTAGACATTTCTGCGTACTTGTCAGTATAAGCCAAGTACACTTAGACATTTCTGCGTACTTGTCAGTATAAGCCAAGTACACTTAGACTTTTCTGCGTACTTGTCAGTATAAGCCAAGTATACTTTCATATACTTTTGTTAAGTATATCTCTGATAAGTTCATAAAAAGTAAACTGAAAGCATACTCTCTTATTTTAAGTTTAAAAGAAGTATACTAATAGCACACTTAAATAAACTACGCCTTACAGTAGTCACAAGGCTACAGTCTTGCTAATCCTGCCCTTCACTGCTAGTTTTGTCCTGTACGTAGTCACGTTTTACTCGGTTTGAGCCGCGCAGGTGAAAGTGGACAACAAATGGTAGCAATGAAGATCCTCGAGGTGATGAGGTATAGATATTATTGAACCCCTTTAATGTGTCGTTGAAGTGTGTGGTTTGCTGCAGATCACGGCCTCAGGCTACAGTCAGACAATAAGAGGTGTGAGCAGGTGCTGAAAAGATTTGTAATATGCTGAAGCACAGAATGATGACAAGAGAGTAAAGACAGATGTGGGGAGCAGATCGGAGATAGGAAACAGAGGTTATTGTTCCATGTTGTGTTTTTAATTATCCGCATTAAAAACATATTCATGAGTCGCAGGCCCAGTTATGTGCTTGACTGTGTAGAAGTAAAGTGATCGATGTATTCTTTTGATACTCCTTTCTCCTAGTTGAAGACAGTATTTTGTTTTTCTCATTCTTGCTCCTTGGCTATTGGAAACCAGATGTGCTGTGAAGGACACAGAGGCCCTTTATTGGGCGTGTGTGTGTGGAAGTTATACTATTGCATGGAGCTTGTAGGTTTCATATTAACGCGTGATCAACACATGGCTGTTTGCCAATTGGTCAGAATGATGGTAACTTTGAATAAGTTAAGTAAATTGAGTAATGGAAAAGGGTTTCTTTGTCTTGGAGAAAAGTAAATAACCTGTGTGTTATCTTCCTTCAAGAAGACATTCCTCTTTGACTTCTGGTGTCTTGTGTTACAGTATTATGTCTCCTACAATTATCCATAACAGCTGAACTTTGCAGCATAATTTGCCTGATTTTCTGTAGCTCAAATAGATCTACTGTCTCATGCTGTCAAGTTAGCTTTAATAGCTCTAGCCGAGATTTTGACTTAAACCTGTATTGAGTAATTTTATCACCACTTTGGGGAAACAAGCTGCAAATGCTGACATATCACCACCTTTTCAGTTGGTTGAGCAAATTTGTTACCAAACAGTTGCATATTTCAACATCCAGCAGTTACAGTGCATTTGAAGAAGTCGTGTCTCTGGCTGCCTGGTGATTGTAAGTCATTCTCTTTTAGCTCTGTTTTTGGTCTCCACCAACTCCTGAGTGAAATATCTGGCTCTTTAGCTGTTAAATGATTCACTGTGTTCGCCAGCTAGTTGCTAACTCTGACTTTTGGGTGTTGGCTGCTGGAAACAATGAGAACGGTGAGAGTGAATTAAAAAAGTGTATGGATTTAGAAAACCAAAACAATGAGCTGAAAGACACTAAAATGCTCCGTAAGGGTTAGGGGAACAGCAGAGTCGGGTGATTATTCTTTGTGGGTTCGTCACTGCGAGCGACAAGTAGTCATGTGATTTGTGGTTAATATTGATGAAAAGCACTTTAAAGTGTTAATACGTGCCTCCTTGGCCCCTCCATCGTCTTGTATTTTGTTATTGCTGAAGTTGCCTTATTTATTCCTGCTCGTGAAAACAGTGAATGTAGCTCTTTTAGTCGTAATGCATCACAGCTTTACTGTTGTTGTTGCTGACTTGAAATCAATATTAAGTTAAAATGAATGCTGACATGGCAACAATGGACAACATCCTGTTTAGGGCTTCATGTGTTCATACATAATTTGTTTTTAATGCCTGTCCCTTGAATGATCTCTGTCTTCTTCCAGCCAGACTGCTTGCCACATATTTCTCTGCAACTACATATTGAAAACATTACTTTGGTACTAAAACGGGGGATGTAGAGCGATAAAATACCATCAACTGCATTTGCTCGCCCGCACTTCTGAACTTTCAGTAACCTTTTAAATTACAGGTCCTTAATTGATGAAAATAATTGATGGTAAAATAGATGCCATTATTTTATAAGGTGCCCTTGATAGATCCATTATGTGCTTATGAATAATTGACATTGTCCGTATTGGGCGTATTGCATGTAGTCTGATTATTTTTGATAAATACATGATAAAAAAAATTAAAATCTAATAGCCCCTGCACCCAAGAATTGGTTCCAAATATTTCCTTGACGTGCATTCACACTCCGACAAACATCGTTGAACAAAAGCCCAGCAGTGTTGGCAACAAATGTGCAGTTTGCAACAGATGATGTCTGGAAACATTTGTTCATAATTGGTGCTGGTTTCAGAAGTGTGCAGACATTCTGTTTGCATTGCATTGTGAAATAAAAAGATGAAGGCTGTCAAAGTTAAGTTAAGTTGTAGCAGAATAAGTTTTATAGGTAGAGTTAAGATACTTGTATCATATGAAACTAGAACACCAAAGGAATCCATTGGCACCAACCATGTCATACTACAACTACTACTACTCGACGCGAAGGAGGTTAAATAACACACCCAACTTGGGCTAAATTTTGGCGAGGAAAAACTGGCATGGCCATTTTCAAAGGGGTCCCTTGACCTGTGACCTTAAGATTCAGTATGTGAATGAAAATGGGTTCTATGGGTACCCACGAGTCTCCCCGTTACAGACATGCCCACGTTATGATAATCACATGCAGTTTGGGGCAAGTCATAGTCAAGTCAGCACACTGACACACTGACAGTTGTTGTTTCCTGTTGAGCTGCAGTTTGCCATGTTATGATTTGAGCATATTTGTTATGCTAATTGCAGTACCTGTGAGGGTTTCTGGACAATAGTTGTCATTGTTTTGTGTTGTTAATTGATTTCCAATAAGAAATATATACATACATTTGCATAAAGCAAGCATATTTGCCCACTACCGTGTTGATAAGAGTATTAAATACTTGACAAATCTCCCTTTAAGGTACATTTTGAACAGATAAAAAATGTGTGATTAATTTGCGATTGAATATTTTATTCGATTGACAGCCCTAAAATATATATTCTTGTCAATACCCATTTTTCAGCAGTCATGGCTGTATTATTAATGGACTTTGCAACAGTGGGCTGCCAATTAAACGGGGTCTGTATTTCATGGGGGTCAGTGACAAGATTTCTAGGTGAGTCAATCAGGACAAAGTTACAGTTAATTGACACTGAACGATCTTGTAAAACAGCAGTGCAAAAACACATTTTCACTAAGCCGTGTGCATCTGTTTTTACTTTAAGTTGTGGCCAATAGCTGTGGACACGTGTCATTGATTACTCTTGTTTGTTGTGTCCTTGAGATGTTTTTCAAAACTTTCTGTGCCTGATAAAGACGGTCGGTCCAGGCCGGAACAGCAGATGATTAAAGCTGTAATAGGAGCATAAAACATGTGCGCATTTCTACTTTTCCCTGTAGAATCTACGTCTCCAATAGTTTTAAGACCCGCATGTTTTATTACATTGACCAAACAATAAAATCGTATTGATCTTGGCAAATGTTATTAGTTGTCGGCCTATTTTGCTTCTTCGGGAGATGAAGAGCGGTCAGTCCAGAATAAATCTTCTTCTCCGATCAATAGCTGCCTCCGAACTCATTTGTTTAGTTACTCATTGCTCTAACTAAATAGCGGGCCGGCTGTCGGCAGCTCTTGTTTAGGAGTAGGTGTTATTGGAAAGACATACTGTATATTCCTCCTTTTAAATACTGCTATTTCAATAATTTGCTTGACCCAGCTTTTCTTTTATGACTTAAAAGATTATTTTTGTACCACATTTCAGGCAAACAAAAAGCACATAAGTGCTTTTCTTCCTTTTCCCTTGGTGATGACTTCCTCGGACATAAACATTTGGTCCAGTCAGTCAATTAATTAATTATTTGAATGACAGAAATTCAACACAAACACAAAATTCCAAACTTTCCGTGATTTCAGCTTCTCAAAATCAGGGATTTACTGCTTTTCTTCTTCTGTTCTTGTTGACGTCATTTCAAATTGGAGTGCCTGTTGGCCAAACAAACGATGTAAAGAGGTCATTACATTGACATTATATAGAATAAATGACTAATAAATAACTTTATCGTGGATTATAAATATAATCATTAGTTGCAGTAATCAGTCTAGGCAATACACATGATCAAGACTACAAATAATGAGAAGATTAGTGGATTTGAAGGAGCTTGTGGGTGTGGAAGACCACCGAGCTGGAAATGTGTTTTCCGACTGATCTGCACTTGTATTGATTCGTGTGTAACAGACGCTTCTATGAATGTTTTCACTCTTTGCAAGCAAGCGAGGCACACCTAAAAAACATTTCTTCTCAACGGCGGTTGTCTTTGAGAGAGACGGCAACAGAAGGAAGATTTCCTTTTGATGCGCTGGTGTGCAAAGTAGTAGGTTGGTAGGTTGCATGCAGGCTGAAATAGTCACCGTTGCCAAGACATACAGAACTTATCAGTAAATCCTTCACACGCAGCCGCTCACCGTATGTACAAACACATTATTTAGTGCTCTCCATATTTGTCTATTTGGGTTCTTGCCATGTGTGTGTCCACAGTTATTTGTTTATCCTTCATTGTTCACACAGCATTGCGTGAAATGTGCCCCACACCCAACTGTAGAGTTTCTCAACCTCAGGGTTGGGACCCCTCGTGGTGTCACTTGATATGCAGAGACTGATGAATTAATATTTGTTTATTCCCAGTATATTTATTAAACATGTCCGAGAAAGAATTATAAGCCTACACTTTAAAATCTATTTTGAGCTCCATCCATGCTTTTGAAAACATAATACTGTATACTAACGTTTTAAATGGCAACTTCGGAGATATATTTCAGGAGGAGCGGACTCACTGAGAAAAAAAAGGAGTTTTTCTATCAACAAACCAACAAATATATGGCTCGGTAACTTCTAGCTTAAAAGATGGGGCATGAAACTCACTATTAACCTCCACAAAACCGAGGGGAGCTGCACATTCAGGTGATAATTCCCTGTATGTTCATCACTACGAGGGTTGGTTGATGTGAGGTGGTCAGCTAGATAGCTCAGAGAGCACACCAACCAGAAAACAGACGTTTCATCATTTTAGCTGTTACGGAATTAACGTTAACTAATCTGCCAACGGTGATGTTTGTCATTTTAAAGAGCACCAAATTTAAAGCCTGCTATGTATATGTTTTCCATCGCTCATTGCAAATAAAAAAGTAAGAGGAGATAAAGGGGATGAGAAATTTGTGAATGTCAGAACAAATCCAGGTATTTTGCCAAACGCGAACCGGATCCAAAATGTAACCGGCAATCCAAAACCACCCCTGATGTTAACTTAATAACTACATCTTCCGGGAAATGCTGTTACAGAGAGAACAACAGGATTCTTGTTTCATACTCCAACTTTCCAACAGTCTCAGGAGATGTATGGCCTAATAAAAGTTGGGTGAGCCGCCGTGAAATGCAACACCTTCACATCAAACAAGCCCTAAGTGCAGCTGGTGATCGTCTGTTGTGCTGAGGGACGTGTGAAAAAGGGAAACGATGGATATCCACTTCAATAAAAGCCAGACATAAACAAACACTCGAGAATCATCTTGATACTGGACGTGTTTCAGTTCATCTCAAATCTTTCATCATGGGAAGAAAAAAGTAAGAATTCACCCTCGTGATTGCATGCGTAAAATTAAATCTTTTAGTGTAACGAAATCACTGAGTAAAGGAAGTATGGATGTTGGATCGGGGTTTTCAGTCCATTCATGAATATTTCCATTCCTGTTCCATTACGTTGACTTCAGCTGGCATCAGATATAGGTTATGATTCATTAATAAAAAACTTTATTAGATAACCAGTCGTGCAGTTGACGCTGGTGGGTGTTTTCACTTTTCTATCGTCAATAATGACGATCCTTCTAACTAACACAGTATGAATCACTCAGTTTTCAATAATTGATTATTCCTGCATGCCAGAACACTCAGTTTTCCGGTTTCATTCTTTACCACAAGCGTCATTAAATTTTCTTTGCGGAGTTCTCCCTTCAAAGTGCGTCTGAGCACTTTGACAACTGGGACTAAACAGATCCAATAAGACAATTGCAATCAGGCTGCCACTGCAGCAGAGTTTTTTTAGGGCCCAGTGAACTCTAGCTGTTATTTAATTGTTTGTTTAAATGCGGGAGATACTGTTGGGGGTGCTGCAGGAGTATGGGGTGAGGGTGGCACTTCTCAGGGCAATCCGATCTTTGTACGCCCAAAGCGAGAGCTGTGTTCGGGTTTTCGGCAGTAAGTCGGACTCGATTCCGGTGGGGGTTGGCCTCCGCAAGGGCTGCGCTTTATCACCAATCCTGTTTGTGATTTTCATGGACAGGATATCGAGGCATAGTTGGGGGGGTGGGGAGGGGTTTGTAGTTCGGTGTGCTGAGGATCTCATCGCTGCTTTTTGCAGATGATGTGGTCCTGTTGGCATCATCGGTCTGTGACCTCCAGCACTCACTGGATCGGTTCGCAGCCGAGTGTGAAGCAGCTGGGATCGGGATCAGCACCTCTAAATCTGAGGCCATGGTTCTCAGCAGGAAACTGGTGGATTGTCTACTCCAGGTAGGGAATGAGTCCTTACCCCAAGTGAAGGAGTTCAGGTACCTCGGGGTCTTGTTCGCGAGTGAGGGGACTATGGAGCGTGAGATTGGCCGGAGAATTGGAGCAGTAGTAGTAGTAGTAGAATTGGGCGGTATTGCATTTGCTTTACCGCACCGTTGTGACGAAAAGAGAGCTGAGCCGGAAGGCAAACAGTCAAAATGGGTTTTCTCTGGAGGGTGGCTGGCATTTCCCTTAGAGATAGGGTGAGAAGCTCAGGCATCTGTGAGAAGCTCGGCGTAGAGCTGCTGCTCCATTGCCTTGAAAGGAGCTAGCTGAGGTGGTTTGCGCATCTGGTAAGGATGCCGCCTGGGCGCCTCCCTAAAGACCCAGGACTAGGTGGAGAGATTATATCTGCACACTGGCCTGGGAACGCCTCGGGATCCCCCAGTCAGAGCTGGTTAATGTGGCCCGGGAAAGGGAAGTTTGGGATCGCCTGCTGGAGCTGTTGCCCCTGCGACCCAAACCCAGATAAGCGGTTGAAGATGAGTGAGGGAGTGAGCGAGTGTTTAAGTGCACAGAACCTGGAAATAAGTGATGGGAATAAGTTCCCCCCACTGTCCTCTGCTCCAAGAGACTCCCTCACCGTCTTAAAAATAACTTCAATGACATTGTTAAGTCCAATGTGGAAAAATAAATTAGATGTATAATGATGTTGAGAAATGGTTAAGTCCCCAGATGAGTTATTTATTTATTTTTTTAACTTTTTATTTATTTATTTTTAAGTTGTTATTACACTGAACAAATTTCACATCAAACATAAATACAAAGATAAACTCAAAAAACAAAAACACAAAAACACAAAAATCTGTTCTTTTCAGATCATCTGAAGTGTCAGCCAACCGGAAGTCCCCCAGAGGAGTTATTTTAAGTCAGTTTATATTTTTTGATGTGTGTAGCTCAGTTATGGAATCAGCTACTTGACATGGAAGAAAGCAGGCTAAGTGGAAAGATGTTTATTTTGGATAAACAAACTAACTGGTGATGAAGAGAAGAGTGCACTTTGGCTCGGTGAGCTATTTTGTGAAAATGAAAAGATCAATAATCAGAAAGACAAACGGTGGTTGCAGAATGTAAAGAGCACTTGTATATTTGTAGGCACTCAATGTTGAAACTGGACGTATCTGCAGATGGAGAAAAGCATTTTTTTTTTTTAATTTATTGTATGTTGTCCTTTTTACTGGGAACTAGTTTTTGTTAAATAAGATAAAAACTCAAGTTTACTGAGACTGAGTTGGCTACTCACTTAAACATTTAAAGAAATGGCTCAACATTTTGCTTATTCACTTTGAACATTTATATAGAAGTATGTATACTGTTAACATTATGTTTTTTTTATTTTGGTTTTATCTACAGATGTATTGTTATATTTACAATGTTTGATAATGTTGCGTCTTGTAATCTCATGAGGGATGGGCTAAATGTCTGGAAGGATGGTGCCGTGCTATTGTTCTCATCCCCCAATATTCTGAAACCCCAATAGTCCAAAAAATAAGGCTGTCCTCGACCAAAGAAATTCTTTGTCGACCAACATTGATACGATTTTGCTGACTAATCGATTAGTTGATTTAAACAGAACTGTAAAACTGAGTTTCTCCACAAAGAGTCACTCTAAAGCACCACTTTAAATCTTGTGTTTACCAGAGATGTGCTCATAAGTTTCTTGGAAATAAGTCATTCAGCATGAAAAAAGCATAAAAAAAGACTAATCGACTTGATAAATCTTAGTCAACTAAGACCAAAACAACCGATTAGTCGACTAATCGACTAAGAGGGGCAGTCCTAACGAAAAATGTCCCGTTGGACCGAAAGCTTATTTGTCTAGTAGCCCGTTATCCTGAAAACAAATGGCCATTGTTCCGAAAATACACCCTCTCCCTGCAACAAACAGATGCACATGGCTAATTATTATGTAGAATGATGTCATCGTACCTTCCCAAGAAGTTAGTCTTTAGAGCTTTCTGCCAGAAAGGGTTTATTTTAACTCAAACCATGATCTTTTCCTAAACCTAAACAAGTAGTTTTGTTGCCTAAACCTAAAGGGATTTTTGGCAAAAAAACAATCGGGAAGGTACAATGACGTCATTTTGCATACTAATTAGCTAATTGCTTCTGTTTGTTGCATGTAGAGTTTGTATTTTCAGAGCAATGGGCCTTCGGAACGATGCCCGTTTGTTTTGGGGATGACATTCTGTCGGACAAATGGACTTTCAGTCCAATGGGACATTTTTTGATTGTGATTTAGGAATAATAGTCCGTTGGAACAATGGGCAGTCTCCAGAAGAACACAGAAATAAAACGCACTATATTTGTATTCATATAGCTCATATTCACAAATTACCCTCCGATGGCTTTACAATCTATTTGAGTGTAGGAAGTCTGATATGCATTGATGAATGCCATAATCTAGGCATCTTATCTACTGTTGCCCCTTTGCTGCTGACCTCCAGCTAACACCCACCCAGCACACGGATTTATGGTCCCAGCAGCCTCGTAGGAATATCTCACATTTGGATGTTTAAAGGGAGGAATGCTGGGTTCCAACAGTCCTGTCAGAGTGATCATTTAGAAAAAAACAAGCTTTCACAGGATAATTGAAGATCAAAATAAACACAATAGAACAGCCACAAGTGTGCTTACTTATCACCAGTCACTTACATATCCTTGTCATGATGGAAGTGCTTTGTGGTTGTCCTTATTCATATTAGCAGCACAAAGAGGAAGTGCACTTATTGAATACAGGCGGAATTATGCAAATCTGCACAGTGACTGCAGAGCGTAATGATTTTTTGTTAGTTGTATATGTATAGTAACGTTTATGCAGCGGGTGGCGTTACTAAAATGTTGGCATTACTGCAGCACACACCAAAGTGGGCATGTGTTTTAGAACACAATCTCCCTTTGTTTAACTAAAAACAATGTTGTAATATATCCGCTCAATGTCATGTATTGTGTATCGTGTTTGTTTTTTAAATCCAAAACCAAAACCTCCAGACTGTGTGTGACACCTAACTGATTCATTTGGCTGTGGTTTGTTATCAGAGTCTTGGGAAAGTCATAAAACTGCAGGCCGGCAGTGTGTGTTAAGACTTGTAACTGTCTGTATTTAGACTGTAGTTAGCATTGTTTAAATGCCAAAGAAAATTATCTGGAATACCACAAATGCACTCATTATCAGATAAAAGCTGAAATCTTTCTCTCTAGCACTGATAAGTAGTTGAAATTCTGTTTTTACTACAAAAAAACCTCATGCATCCGATGTCACATCGGGTACTTTTCCACATCACTCTTGCAAGCTAAACCAAAAATGACCTCACCCGACCACATAATGTCTAAATAATGTCTAATTTTTCATTTGCTAAAGCGATGAAATCACACCCTGACGAAGGTAAAGCGAGGTGACGCACCTCTTGCAGTTTAAAAGCAACAGGGGTAATTTGAACAGAATTTATTGGCATTGTTGTAAAGGTAGCGAGATGCGTGCGAGAGCAGCAGCAACACTGAATAGCAGCACATAAACAACAAGTAGAGCCACAGTAAAAAATGCCAGTCTTAACTTCTAACAATACGCCACTATTGAGATGACGTGAAATTACCGTGTTTCAACCCAAAAAGCTACAGATTTTAGCTTTAAGTACCCAAAACGCACATCTAAGCTCTGGGATTACTGACTGGAAGGGAAATACAGGAAAAGAGTTTAACGACCTCTGCTCATATTTAACAAAGTTCTGGCCATTATTACTATATGTTATGATAACATAACAGCACTCAGCCAACACCTACACAGTTTTACTAAATTCAATTTGAGTAAATTCACCTTTGTTTTCACAGTGTGCAACATTTCGGGGGATCTATAAGCAAAAATGGAATATATAATATTCATAACTATGTTTTCATTAGTGTATAATCACATGAAACTAAGAACCGTTGTGTTTTCGTTAGCTTAGAATGAGCCCTTCATATCTACAAATGGAGCGGGTCCTCTTCACGGAGTTCACCGCCATGTTTCTACAGTAGCCCAGAACGGACAAACCAAACTCTGGCTCTAGAGAGAGACTTTCATGTTTTTACGTTACCTTAGTTCTCTGACATGTTTGTGAAACTGCAGCGAACTGCAATATCACGGTTTTGCACTCAGCAGCTCATGTTGTCTCAGTCTTGGAAAAAGGAGGAGTGAGCGTAGGGGTAGTTGGTTGCAATCTGCAACCACACCACTAGATGTACCCGTACACTGTACTTTTAAGCGGTTTAGAAGAATATAGGCAAACTAGGAATTTATTTACGGCCCCCCTGGTCATCTAACTACTAATGTTATCACAGATGTTATCACATCCTCATAACTCAGTAATGCAGTTGTTGTCATAACCACTAGGAATGATGGATAGACCTACAAAAATAGGACCTAGGTTTTAAAACAACAACATAATTACAAATTAATGTTGTTCAAAGCCAATGAAAGTAAAAGATTTATAGGGCTCAGTTGTGCTCAGCTGTTGGCAAATGAGATGAGGAAGTGTGCACATGGCCGAGAATTAGAAAAGTGGGATGAAAGTGTGTCCAATCGTGAAATGAAACACAAGTACAAGTCAACAACAATCACATAAATTGAAGTAAAATTTTCAGGCATTACCATCTCTCAAAAGATAATCTGCCACTGATCTCAAAGTGCATACATGGCATCAGCAACATCAAATATGTCCAAAACAGGCAGCATAGGGCTCTCACAGCTTGTATCTCTATGAAAGAGGAACTGCGGCGAACGCCTGTTGAGTCTCCTGTTTGTTGCGACAGCAACAAGGTTTTGCAACACGGCCAGTCTTCTTATCATATGTAGATACATATCATCAGCCCACTTCATATTTCACTTTGACATTTTTTTTAAGTCGGGGTTTCACCTTTTCGCAGTTGCATCCACTTCCTCTATCTGTGTTTGTTTTTTGTCAGCGGTTTCTATTTTTTTTTCAGTAATACCGCAACTCCTCCAGCTGCTCACCCACACATGTATGACAGTTTACTCATCAGAGAGCTCACCCTGACCCTTTGTGTTTTCACTAGATTTACAAGCCTGAGACTGTGAGCCTCCCCTCAGACACATCCCTTAGTTTACTTGCTTAGTTTTGCTCAATTCCCGGATGGATCATGATTATGTTATTTGATCCCATAAGACAAGATAGCCCAGTATTGCTGTTTGACATAACTTCAGACTACACCAAATACATAAAAAAGGTCAGTGTAGAGACATTTATTAGTTTCTGACTCAGGGAAAGTGGAAAAAGCATAAAATCCCTCAAAACTACCATATCTCTTTAACCAACTCACACACACACACAATAGGCTATTCTATGAGATCTTCTTTTGATAACTGATCTAATAGCTAATGTAATATGTTCTCACTTCCGTTCACTGATCCTCCCATGAAACAGTTTGGAGACCCCTGGGGAGGCCCGCCTCACTTTGAAAACCTCTGGATTAAATTCTTCAATTTACATTACTCAGGAGAAAGAGGCTGGTAATTTTAGATTCTATAAAGGCTCTATCATATATTTATTATGCGTGTGTGTGTGTGTGTGTGTGTGTGTGTGTGTAAAACATTCGTTATCTTGTACTGTGGTCACTTTTCTTCCCAGATAGTTGACTGGATTGAGTGTCAGAGCGACGCCTCTTCTCTTATAGTTTTCTCTCTGAAGTCCATTTTGCACAATGCTGGTGAAAGCTCTAATGGCTCCAGGTAACTCGCTGCAGCCCCGGGCACTTCTTCTTAAAGAGGAAACTCACTAATGGACGTTCAGACAGCGTTCTTCCCCTGATGAAACTTGTCTGAAGATAAAAACAAGCTGACTTCACTGCCTCACGTTGCTGCCACTCATTAACATTTGATGTTTTCTTGCTCCTGAGAACACAACACATTTACATTTAAATGACTCCTGGGATGCTGCCTAAGTGAACAGATTAATCCTGAGATTGTTCTCTCTGTTGTAAAAGTCACTAAACAAAGCCTGAGGAGAAATTGGCATAATGGACAAATTGATCACATGCACCAGATGCATGTCGACGCATTTCCCATCAGACACCCACTCCTTCGACCTCTCTGTATCTCTTTCTGTATGTCAGAGGACACAAACCACCTCCTCACTGATCTAACGTGCACCTAACTGCAGATTGTGGAGCAGTGAAATTCCCCTTCAGTGTAGAAATGAGCTCTGACGTCGGTATTTTCGCAGTTGAAATTTCAAACTTCCGACCTTCAAGGCTTCCAGGTGCAAACGTAAACAAAAACTGTGGCGTGACATTTGTCACAACCGTGACAAACTGATGTTTCTTTGCTCTCAGCAGTGCAGCTGCCACATTGTTTGGCATTTTCAATGTTTTTCCAAATACATTTTGTGCAGAGAAGATCATTTTCAGAGATTATTTACTGTAACCAGCTACCGAGAAACATGGCGACTTATTGTTACATCAATTTACATGCAGAATGGGTTATACTATATGAGAGTATGTAGTAGTTTAATTAAATACAGGCAAATATACGTTACGTTGCCCTTGAGTTGATGGTTTACCATTTACAATGCACGCATCCATTGTTGTTTGACGTCTTCTTCTTCATAAAGTTACATGTACATGCCTGCAGTGCATGACTCACCATCATCAGGTCCTTCAGGAAGTAAATCTTTGGCAAAGGTCAGGTTGTCGTGGTCAGACAGCCCGGGACAAACATGTTTATTTGACTCTTTAACTCTGACTTGGAGCCTCATGCTGCTGTAGTTAGAGGAGCTCTGGGGGGAAAAGCTATTATTGAATATAGTAGTCATTTGTGAGAAATGAAGGCAGTGGGTGGAAATCCAATCAACTTCAGTGTTCTTGTGACTCCTGGATCAATGCACGTTATTGGACAGCTCCCTATCACAGAGCCAGACAGACGTACAGTCAGTGCGTACCTTCACACTGAGTTACAAAAACTGGAGGATGGAAAGTGAAATGAGAAGTGAGAACTCTGTACATGTATATCACCTCACTGATGTAACTCGCCAGGCTGAAACAGAAACACAAGTCAGTTTCACACACCTTTGGTAAACTGTGCTGCATTGTTATCAATCTCATACCTTTACATTAAGAACAGGATGTGTTAATGCTCATAAAGACTTTAAGCCAGGGGGAGACAGAACCTTTCAAGCTTAAGAATTAAGATGCTGCACTTTGTTTAAAATTTAAATAAAACAGAAATGTAAAAACAAAATTTTGTGGTTTTATGACAAATTACATGCTGTAACTGGTTCCTCCAGCCGAGTGGGTGAATGTACGCAACCTCCTCTGTTTTGTCTTGTTGTCATGACAGAAGGGCGTTGATTCTCACAAATGACAGAAGTGAGGGGTAGTGAGAAAGAAATGCAATATAAATCCCTGTATTATTGATGCGCTAACCCTATAATCACCTATATTTCCTTGATACACCAAAGACATTTTAGTGAATGGACCAACCTGAAACAATAAAAGTGAGGGTGACACATTTAGCTGGTAAAGACCCAACAAGTCATGTTACTGTAACTTACAGATGATAATATACACATACTGTATATTAGGGCTGTCAAAGTTTGTTCATTTCTTTTACGCATTAACGCAACTTGTGATTTTTAGGTTGTAGCAGGCTCAGTTTTACCTCTAGAGTGGAGGTACTGACATCACATGAAACTAGAAAATATAAGGAATCCACTGGCACCAACCATGCCATACTAGCTTGTTGCAAAGGAGGCTAAATAATGCTCCAAACTTACACTTAATTTTGGCGAGGAAAACTGGCATGGCCATTTTCAAAGGGGTCCCTTGACCTCTGACCTCCTAGTAAACTGCCGTAAAAAACACCAATTGATACAGAAATGCACTGTATAAATGCTAAAGAATGCTCCTTGAACCTGAATAGTATCAGCATATCCCACGTCTTAATTGGAAAATGCTCCATTCAGAAGAAGGCTTAATTCAAAATATCGGAATATGCTGTTTACATGACTCGTATCAAATTCAGAATATCGTCACAATCGGAATAATAGTGGAATATTAGTGTAAATGTAGTCAGTGTTGTGTTTACAGCTTGTTTCCACTGCCTCTATAGGTGGACAACAAAATCCCACATCTTCTCATCTTACTCTCGGAAGAATAGCAATCAAGCATGTTTCCCAAATGTTGAACTACTCCTTTAACGACTAGTGTAGCACTGCAGCATTTCTCTCTCTCCCTCTCTCTCTCTCTCTCTCTCTCTCTCTCTCTCTCTCTCTCCCTGCTGGCTCGCTGCTGTAAACAGTCCTCTCTAAAAGAGGTCTGTAATCTCTGCGCTGCCTCCGCTCATCCCCGTATAATGATCCTGCAGTGAAACAGGATCAGGAAGAAGGAGTTGGGAAAAGTCCTCCAGGACCACAAGATGGAAAATAATGAGTCGTAGAGTGTAGACATCCATTACGAGGGCTGTTTCCTGAAAGACAAAGCAACCATCAGCCCCAAATAGCATCATGTGTGTCTCTGCCAGGATGTACCCGTTTACACCAGCTGGGTCCAGGTAGATTCCCAGTCATCAGGATATCAAAGTACTGAGTAAAATGAAATAATCTTCATGACTAAAATAGCATTCCAGTTCTCTTTGACATTTTAGATATACGTTCCGGTACAGATTGCACATCAGTGGATGGTGATGGATGTATGGTGTATGGACAGCAGTCTGCGAATGTACTGTATGCATCTGTATACAGTACATGTGTGAATGTATCTGCATTTGTTGGCTGTATATGTCTACAAGCACGCTCACGGTATGTTCCTTCAAAGCGTTCTGCATCGGTATGATGATTCTCTGTTCTCTTTAAAATAATCATCCCACTCCTCAGCTGCTGTATACCGTCACTGGGCTGCTCCTTAACCACAGACTGATACATTAATATGCTCCTGTTTAAGGAGAGCCTGACATCTCATCAGTTTTGGCCCCACATCCTGCAGTGCTTGGAGAGGACAGCTCGTGATTTGTGGCCCCTCTCTGCAGGGCTTGAGATCCGTGGAGAGAGGACCATAAGAGGCAGGGTGGCATGCAGCAACAGAAGCGAGGGTGAGGGTGGTAAATGTGGATCGAGACAACAAGGGGGCGAGGAAGATGGAAGAGCGTACGAGGATGCATGTCTGTTTGAAATGTTCCTGGCAACGCCGCGTGATGAATAAAGTGTACGATAACTGCGCGTTGAGCACGAGAGGCATTTGTCATCGCATTTGTTAGTGTGTTTTATGCCAGTAGGCCTAAGATTCATTTTTACTTCAAATATTAATTCAAATAACAAATTGTTGCCAGCGTTTGGTCTGTTCCTCGGTCATAAGACAAGACAGTTAATGGTGTTGTGATTCTGATTGTAAAAGAGGTCAGAAAAGGACATATTTCGCTATTGTTTTGGAGGCTTTTGCATTTAGCCTGTATTGTTTATTAGTATCCCCGTGTTAGCGTGTTTTTTCTCAGGGTTCTCCGGCTTCCTCCCACAGTCCAAAGACATGCAGGTTAATTGTTGACTCTACCCGTAGGTGTCAATGTGAGCGTGAATGGTTGTCTGTCTCTCTGTGTCAGCCCTGCTATAGTCTGGCGACTTGTCCAGGGTGTACCCCGCCTTCTCCCAATGTCAGCTGGATCGGCTCCAGCACCCCCGCGACCCTGAATAGGATAAGTGGTTACAGAAAATGGATGGTTCTGGGTACAGGGGTGTGGTTTTCTCTTCTCTTCTATTTACCTGTGCACTTAGACGGCAGGATTTAGACAAAGAGGGTGAGTCAGGCTTTGACATTTTCTGTTGACTGCCACATCACGTCACATACTTTAGTTATTCCAGTTAGCCTATACGTTATTGTATGTGATTCCGGACTAAGTATGGATTTGTTGAACGCGTCACACAGTAAAGAGCCTATTTTAGCCTCTTAGAGACTTTTTGATTGATAGTAGCCGCTACACACTGCGTCTACACACTGCGTCCTGTATTGTGCTGATGTCCCAGCAAAGAGACCTGATATAGTAAATCACTAGTAGTTCCTATGAACATAGGATGAACTTAACACACAAACTTAGCAATGGATTTATGAATAAATGGTGCAACTCAATTACCTTGCGCGGCAGCTGGATTCTCAGGATGTCACAAGATCACGTGAGAATCGCTGGATCACATGTCACACGAAAAAGTCATCTTGTCAAGCTTCAAGTAACGCGTTTGTGTCCGGCAAGCCAGAACACAGCATAACCAGAGACCATAGTGCGTGACGACATGGAGCGACTGTTTGTTCAAAACAACAATGGCGGCTCTCAATGGAGAGTATTTCTTCATTGTAAGAAGAGCAAAGAACGATACTGAAGGCGATGTTTTCACTCTTCTCCTGACTGGCCTTGGCAAGAGTTTGATTGACAGATAGTTCATCCAATCACCTACCAAGTATTCTTTGAAGGGCCCTGCCCTTTTCCAAATAGTTTCCAATTTTCTTCTCAGATGGTTCTGTGTAACAAACCATCTGGATGTCAGATATTCATCACATCAATTGATCATAACAAATTTTCCGTGTCATGCCTAACATTATACAGATGATCCAGTAACTGATGGAAAAAAACTGACTGACTGATTGTGAAATGTTTTCTTTGTGGTTTCTCTCTACAATCATCAGGTGTATAGAGGAAACATGTTATCCTGTGAAAGGAAACCACACACACTGTCTCGATCTGTGTCAATTGTGACTGTGTGTGTGAGCATTATTATTATAATCCATATATACTGTTTCCTTCATGTAGTAAGCCTGTGCAATCAGTGAGAACCCGCCTGTAATCCTGACTACATCGGTTGTGCAATTCAAGAAATTACGTTGAACCTTAAACCTCAAATACTTCCTAAAAAAGTCAAGAACATCTGGCTGTTGTTTTGTTCCTCTTTGGGTGGTTAACGTTTCTGACACACTTAAGATGACGACGCTGTTCCAGGGTGTTGGTGATTGTTGTTGGTGTTGTGATTTCATCACAAGACAATTGCTGTTGTTTTGGGGTTCACGGTCACACAGTCGGCCTCTTCCTCTTTCCCTCTCCATCTCGTGGGTAAATCAATATGTGAGCGACCACATCCGTGTGAGTTTAGCCTAGTTAATGAGTGTGGAGAGGACATAGTCAGGCCTGCGTCTGGTCCCTCTGGTAGTCTGGTTTGGCCTGGCTCTGGACTCCCTCTGGTCCCTCTCTCTCTCTCTCTCTGTCTCCAACTTATTAGTTTTCAGTCCAGGCCCATAGCAACAGGGAAACATTTACACCAATGCATAAAAGCACTCAATCAGCACAAGCCATTAATTAGACCATTGTTTGTTGGATATTTCATGGAGGAAATGGAGAATTGTTGATAGAGGAGAGGAGCGAGGTGACAAAGATGCTTCCTGGGCCAGCTGCTACCTTTCTCTCTGTCCGGGATGAATAAGCAGCCAGCTGCTGCTGTCTGGGCCGCCTCTCTGCAGCAGCCTGTCATCCCTTAAAGGTCATTACGGGAAGAAGTTGTGTTATTTCTTCGTCATGTTACATTTTCTGCAATGCATGAAAATTAAAGGTGTGCTCACTCATGCCGAGCGTGCTTTTTTATTGTTATAAAGTGAGGGACGTTGACATTTGGTGAAGCCCGGCATAACAAGATGAACCACAGTCTCAACTGACACTGACACTAAACACACACACACATCTGGTTTTAACACCAAAGTGCCGACAACTCCATCATGTTCTGCTGTTACATGGGCTGGAATCAGGTTCGATTTGGCTCCATCCAGCAGACCGAGTGTTTAACCACCACAAGAATGACGAGTTACCAAAACGCTGAGCATTTCTTGTAAATCCACTTTTGTCGTGGTTTGCTTGTTATTGGGCAGGATAAACCAAACACACCCAAGAAACCACAGTAAACCTGCTGACGACACCGAGATACAATGTTCTTCTTTTCCGGTAATATTCAAATACCATTGTACTGAGTACTTTACATGTAAGCTTCCTAATCCTAGTAATAAGCAAGTGTCAAAGCTAGTGTCCAGGCAATATTCCTGGTAATTTACTATAGAAAAACACAAGCAAAGTCGAAGCTGAGGAGAGGACACAAAGGGACTTTTCGAGAGTGATATAGAAAGGTGGAAAAGCTTTTTTTTAAAGAGGACCTATTTGTATTTTAGGTTTCTACTAGAACATGTTTATTATGCTTTAATGTTGATAAAACGCTTTACTTTTCTCATACTGGCTGTGCTGCAGCACCTCTTTTCATCCTCTGCCTGAAACGCTCTGTTTGAGCTGCTGCCCGAAAAGCTCAGTCTGCTCTGATTGGTCAACCGAACCAAGCTCTTTGGACTCCGTTCCAGCTCCGCTCTAACTGGCTTTGTTTGAGGGCGTGCCAAATTAGCAGCTAGGAAGGTATTATGCAAATATGTTAATGTGTGACATCACCACGTTACGGAAGAAAAGGCTGGACTTCAAGCAAGGCGTTTCAAGCAGTTCAGGAGCAGTGTTGGGGGGAAAGTAACTCCCTTTGGCTTGGACTTTGGGCTTTGTAACTCTGCAGACCTTCTATATGCAAAAAAAGAACCTATATAACACACTAAAGGAAAGAGAAAAAGCATAACAGGTCCTCTTTAAAAAAAAAAAAAGCAGTTGGGTAGTGATTAGAGAGGTTGAAGACCTGACGGCTCTATTCTAGATGAGCTGTAAGGACTGAGCACAGAAGGTGAGAAGAGAGCGAGGATGTTGAGACTAAGCTGCGGAGCGGCTACAGATAAAACTGCATGTTGAGCAGCTCCCAGGGATGAGTGTGAAGCAGGTCCTTGCATTCATGCTTACTAAAGCTGCTCTATAAGTAATGTGGCTGCAGCATGATTGACCGACAGCAATTTCCATTCTGGTTATCTAATCTGAGACAGAAAACCGGCAGTACTCTGCATCCTAAGACTAGAAGACAAAACTCTCTTCTAGGCTTTACATTTGCAACCTATGAATAGTAAAGACAGTGTCTAACCTCCACCCTCTCTTCTCTTTCTTCAGATTGCAGGCTTCATCAACGCCATCCACCCGTTTTGTGGGGACGCGGAGAACCTGACAGCCTTCCGCTTCTACGCCCTCAACCCCATCGTGGATCCCTGGGTTTTCATCATTTGCCGCAAGTCCGTGTTTCGCCACATGTGCTCCCTGCTGAGTTGCCGCTTCAGCAGAAGAGCCGTGAAGACGACGGCGCACTGCGCTCTGTCTTTACCCCTTGACAATCACATACAGCGCAACCCCCCGAACGTGACAACTACACTGCCAAACACGTTCTCCAGTTTACCTCTGTGACCCAGCAGAAGCCCTCCTCGGCTGCGCTGGGTGACTGGAGGACAGGAGACTTTCATGTCTGATAAAAAATTGGAGCAAATTGTGACATGACATTTTAACATTTGCACACCGGATTCCCGCACTCACCATTTCACGGCAAGAAGACTTTGTCGAAAAACTTTTGGAAGAACGAATGCACTAGGTCTTAAACCTCCATTGAGTGATGGAAACTGTTTCAAAGTTGCAAGGAGAGTTGTACCATAAAACAAACAGCACTGTAACTCATCACTAAGGGACACATCAAACCATATCATGCCTATGAATAATATACTGTAAAATCAGAATATATGCACTCGGGTTAAAGCTACATGTATGAATGTATACTGTCTTCTTTTTTCTCTCAGTCACCGCCAGTTAGCTCTACTAATGGATTGTCCACATCTACACTATCTATGACATGCAGGTCACCGTCAACATGAAGATGACGGTTTATTTCCGGGAGTCGGAAACATGTTAATCCATTTCCCCTGACCACAGTTATAATGTGTCCGTCGTCATCAGTGACGGGTGAGCCTGATCCAAAAGAGAAACACACATTTTATTCAAGCGAGGAGACGTTTTCATTTGGTTTTCCAGGCAAGGAGTAGCATATATATATATATATATATAAATACAAACTATTAGCAAGACTTCATCTGTAGTCAATCATGTCACAAGACTGAAAGGCTACGGCCATGCTAGCGGTCCTTTTAAGGCTTCACTTTGGCACTGACGTGCTTTGAGCTAAATGCTAACATGCTGATGTTTAGCATGTTCAACATCTTAGTTTAGCATGTTTCCTTGCTAATGTTTGCTAATTAGCACTAAACATGCTAATAGTACAGCTGAGGCTGATGGGAATGTCATCAGTTTTGCATGTATTTTGTCATATACCAAACTAACTAGGAGTCATCCAAAGTTCATCCTCTTAGCGCCAAATATGGCAATTCAAGCAGGTCAACCTCAGGGTGGCTTTCAACGAAAGGTCAAGGGGTCATCAGGCTACATCTTCTCAGGAACATGAATGTTTGTACAATATTTTATGGCCATCCATCCAATAGTTGTTGAGATATTTGCAGTTTGGACCAAAGTGGTGGGCCGACAGACCAACATAGTGCCGTGTCTAGAGTGATGCCGCTAGCAAGGCTATAAAAGTAGTTTTCTAAAAGACAAATCTTGAATTTGGATGTTACCTCTTGACTATAGAGTGCAAGTCTTTGTTCTAGCTGTGTTGCATTTACATACCTGTGAAAATGGTCTTAAAATATGTCTTATCAGAAAGTACTTGCACTGTTCCGGCTCCACAGATTGCTAGTACTATGTATATGAATGTGTGATGTACAGTATACATTAATATATATCAGAATCTCATCTTTCAGGTTATTGTGGTCTGTTCAAAAAGGAGAAACCTGTTATTAAACATTATCAAAACACATTATCAGTCCTAAAATGCAATGAATTAAAAGTAAAAAATAGTGTGTTTTAATTTAGGCTGAAGTTAGACTGAAGTTTAACTTGCCTTTTTGGAAGTTAAACCAATCTTCTGTCAATCAGATTGTTTAATCTGAGTTTTGGACTAATCCAAACCACGCCTGAGAGCTGAGTTAATCAGGATTAAAAGGCCACTTTAGTCTCAAACTACGAATAATTCCTATATATATATATATATATATATATATATAT
>CAKAOH010025519.1:0-17138 GCA_916701665.1 Sebastiscus tertius | reverse complement strand
AAAAAACTTTGAAAAATGTTGGAAAACAAAAGTCTTAACAATGTCTGAAAAAGGTTAAAAAAAAAATTAAATTGTCTGAAAAATGTCTGAAAAATAAGTTGAAAAAAAAGTCTGAAAAATAAGTCTGAAAAAAAAGTCTGAAAAATAAGTCTTAAAAAAAAAGTCTGAAAAAAATGTCTGAAAAAAAGTTTGAAAAATGCTGGAAAACAAAAGTCTAAACAATGTGTGAAAAAGGTAAAAAAAATAAATAAATAAATTGTCTGAAAAATGTCTGAAAAAAAATGTCCGAAAAAAAAGTCTAAAAAATAAGTCTGAAAAAAAAAGTTTGAAAAATGTTGGAAAACAAAAGTCTAAACAATGTGTGAAAAAGGTAAAAAAAAAAAAAAATTGTCTGGAAAAAAAAGTCTGAAAAAAGAGATCTAAAAAAATTTCAGAAAAAGAAGATCTGAAAAATGTCCGAAAAAAATGTCTAAAAAATGTCCTAAAAAGAAGTCTGAAAAAAAAAATCTGAAAAATGTCTGAAAAAAAGATCTGAGCATGGAGACTGACGCTGAAGAATTGACTGCTGCATCCTTCATTTGATAGCTCAGTTGGTAGAGCGGAGGACTGTAGGTTGATAATAGCAGTTATCCTTAGGTCGCTGGTTCAACTCCGGCTCAAAGGATGTGCTTTTCGTTGCTGCCAAAGGTGTGTCTGGTTTTCGTAGAGCGATGGGCTCTTTAGCAGTCAGCTCTTTGTTAGATCGCAGGTTCAACTCCGGCTCGAAGAATGTAATTTTCGATGCTGCCAAATGTGTGTCTGTGTTTTTCGTAGAGCGATCGGCTCTTCAACACGTTAAACTTTTTGTAATGTCTAGCCTTAGTAAAAAGGAATTTGGCTAAGCATCAATTTCAGCATCCAATCAGACGCTGAAGAATTAAATACTTCATGTTTCCTTCAATAGCTCAGTTGGTAGAGTGGAGGACTGTAGATTGATAATAACAGTTATCCTTAGGTTGCTGGTTCAACTCCAGCTTGAAGGATGTGCTTTTTCGTTGCTGCCAAATCTCTGTCTGTTGTTTTCGTAGAGCGAATGTCTCCTTAACACAGTCAAATCATTGTTAGTACGCTGGTTCAACTCCAGCTATTTTCGACAACCCGCAGCATGCCTTTTTTATGATTTTTGACATGACTTTTTTTTTGATTTTTGACATGACTTTTTTTCATGATTTTTGACATGACTGTTTTTGATGTGCTGCCAAATGTGTGTTTGATGTTTTAGTAGAGCGTTCGGCTCTTTAACACAGTCAAATCTTTGTTAGATCACCGGTTCAGCTCCTGCTGGAAGGATGTACTGTTCGATGCTCTCAAATGTGTGTCTGTGGTTTTAGTAGAGCGATCTGCTCTTTAACACGTTAAACTTTTTTTAATGTCTAGTCTTAGCCAAATTCCATTTTACAAAGCATCAATTTCTGCATCGAATGAGTCACTGAATAGTGTAGCATTGCATCCTTTCTTCGATAGCTCAGTTGGTAGAGTGGAGGACTGTAGGTTGATCATAGCAGTTATCCTTAGGTCGCTGGTTCAACTCCGGCTCGAAGGATGAATTTTCGTTGCTTTCAACGTATTGTGTGTCTGTGTTAAAGAGCCGATCGCTCTACGAAAACCACAGTCAACTCTTTGTTCGTACGCTGGTTCAACTCCGGCTCGAAGGATGTACTTTTCGTTGCTGCCAGATGTGTGTCCGTGGTTTTCGTAGAGCGAATGGCTCTTTAACACGTTAAACTTTTTGTAATATCTAGTCTTTGTTAAACGGAATTTTGCTAAGCATCAATTTCAGCATCCAATGAGACGCTGAAGAAATGTGTGTATTCCTCCTTCAGTACCTCAGTTGGTAGAGAGGAGGACTGTAGGTTTATAATAGCAGTTATCCTTAGGTCGCTGACTCAAGTCCGGATCATAGGATGTTTTTTCCATTGCTGCCAAATGTGTGTCTGTTCAAAAGCGACATATCTGACATAATTCACTTTGGGTTAACAGTTATCCTTAGGTTGCTTGTTTAACTTTGACTGAAAGATGTAGTTTTCATTGCACTTAAAAATATGATCTACAGAAGTAAATGAACACTTAGCTATGGGGTGCATGACATCAATCATTAAGTTATTAATAATTTATTGATTCATTTACTTCACCATACAATTTGGACTGCGCTTTCAGTGGGAACACTAGCAAAGACAAAACCTGACCATAATATTCGAAACTATGTTCTAGGGATGGTCCTGCAGGTGGAGATGCATTTTTTTTAATAAACAGCATGCTTATTTGTGATTAACTCTAACTTTAATTTTAAGTCGTAGGGTTAATTGAGTGGAGGAGTTAGTACTTTTGTTAAAAATAAAAAGAATGCATAAAAATATTTAAATCATTTAAGCTGTGCCTCTTGGCTCATATTTATTCAAAGACTCATCAAGAAATATTACAAGAAACTTGAGAAATATTTCACATTTTATTAAAGTTTGTATAAAATTGAAATACCCACCACCAACATCGTTTTGTCTGTCTTCTTACTAAAAATGCTATTAAATCATCTAGTATAACTAAAATAGTAATTTACATTATTTCACAAAATATTACAAAGTAAATGCTGTATTTCATTTCATCAACACTACAGAAAATATCACACATAACATTGTAAAGGAGTGATGAGTGTGAGGGTGATTTGTTTTTTTTACCAACTTTATCATTTCTTAAACATAAACAACAAACCCCATCTTGTTTGGTGATGATTTTGAATTGACAATAAAGCATAAGAGAAGTATCTTTATCACACTATAGTTCAACATTGCATCTTACCGACCCCACCTCAGCGTCATGCCGACTCCGCGCCAGTTCCCAAATTTGGGATTTTGTAGTTCCAGTAACCAACAACAATGGTGATTAGTGGTTAACCCAAATAGAGGTTTCAAAGCTGTTTAACAACCTGTCTGATGTCACACTGCCTTTATATTTCTCTACAGGCTGTGCTTCTAATTTTAAAAGCAACTTATATTTAAGTTTACTTTAACAAAAACATATCAACAGGCAGTAATGACATTATTGTAAGACCCCAGAAAAAGGTTTTGAGCTCTTTCCCAAACTCCAGGCGGATGTGCAGGAAGTTGCCACCCAAAGACAGGACCAGTATACAGTAGGATGGTCTGACCTCCCACTTTCTGTGATGTAGAGAGTTTAAACTGATGGTGATGGGCTTTCAGGTATACCTGTGGGAGGAGCGGGCAGGGGACCCATTCGACTGGGTGTAGTTGGGGGAACTGGTGTAACACGGCGGGTTGTCAAGTTCAGAAGGAGATCCAATGCTGTTGCTGGATGAGTCATCCATGGAGGGATCCTGCAAAACAGGACGACGTCAGCCCAAATCCATTTCTGCTAACAATTATTGGTAACACTTCATTTTCCAGGTCCGCAAATTTCATGGTAATTAGGTGATAATTAGCGAGTAACCTAATTGAAATTTCTTTGGAATTACTACCCAATATTTATCTCAAAATTTACTGAAAATGTCTTTATTATAAACATTATTTAATGATTATATGCTAAAATAGCACATAATGGTTAAGATAGGGCCCTTCTGCTTGAGAAGCGGCTGTGTGCTGCTCTTCATCGGAGGTGGAAAACCAAAACTAATAGAAGACACTCCACAAATCTCACCATTGTGTGACTTATTGTCTACACAAAGAAGTTATTTGCTAATTATTATCTCTTTACTAGCAGACATGGAAATAAAGCATATCAATTACCTTTGTATTCTTTTCCTGGAAACATATTAAATACATTACCAGCTATTGGGAAATAGTTGAATATAATTATTAAAAAGTGTTTTTATAAAAGTAAATTTTCGATACATTGTGAGGTAAATATTGGGTTAATTTGGCAGTAATTCCTTAATTTTTCCTTAATTCCTTTAATGTCATAGGTTAAGGCAAGAAAGGTGGAGCGAGTACGCGAGAATGCGCTCTGTCTGAGCGAAGACAAATCAGTACCGCCACACCCCGACCTCCTCCCTACGTGGCATTCGCTGCTCTTTATATTTCCTGGTTCACAATAATTACGCACAAATTGATTTTGTGGTATTTACACGCATTACAGTGCATTACTTTTCGTAGGTATAGCTACGAACGGTGTATGAGACCAGCCAGTTTCCATTGCTGCTAAATAGTGAATGGAGATAATCTAGGGCTATGTTGTTAAGTAAGTTGTTGTGAAATTTTACTCCAAGATTTTAACTATAATTGTTGTGCTTGTAACACACAAGTCAAATTATTATTAGATCACCGTGCCATGAAATTTTAAATTACAATGCTGCCATGGTCTTTTCTGTATCACCACTCTCAGGATTAACTTTACATGTTTAGTTCCACTATTGATAACCCTTTAAAGCATATAGCAAGCATCCAGGGGACGTAAAATCATAACGTTGATGATAAAGATACCTTTTCTTGCAGGATGTAAAGTGATGTCACAGCACTTATCCCATTATGCTCTGTCCTTTTTGGATGCACATCATCTGTGGCAAAACACAAAACACTGGACTGTCATTCACACACATTGCCTCATTTCTGGATAGTTATTAGATGGGTAGATGGATTTTATTGTTCCCAAATTGGGAAATTTATAATAAACAAACATATCAACACTAAAAGAGAGAGATATCTATAGAATACACAATCTACAGAATATATTAGAATACACTATAAATATACCAAACTACTACAACTAAAATATAAACATAAGAAAACATACTATACATTAGACAGATGTGCAAATTTGTTGCAGTTTTGTTTTTTAAATGCAATAATGTAGAGTGAGAAAATTCTTCTTCTATTACCTGATCTTTTTTTGTATTAACTGTCATCAAGTGGAATATTAATTCAGTATATCAATACTATACCTGTGTGATTGATTGGCGAGCGATCAGAGTGGTCATAAAAGCTGGAGAGAGGCTTTCTAGCTGGATGTCTTCGCCTAACAAAGACAAAATGGTATCATTGCATTAATGTTATGTTGTTTGTGTATTCGCACTCCATACCGGCCTTTCTAAAAGGCTATTTAGCGTGGATTTAAAAGCTTGTTAGCTATTCTTACTTTTTGGAAGGCGTCCAGCAAGCACATACTGTTACCAAGGTGATGAGGAGAAAGATGCCCCCAGTGGAAAGGATGATATAGAGGGAACTTCTTCCTGGAATAGATATGCAAAACTTACAATTAATGAACATTAACAGAACACAGGAACATTCAACATCCAAGGATTTTACTAAATATGATCGTTGAATATGTATTTACAAAATCTGGGAGTAAAGCTTATTTTACATCAAACACAATGATCCATTTGTGTCCCTGCGTTATGTTTCACTTTCACTTTACAATCAGCTGTTTGTTTGTGTCTCGTGTTCACAGCGTCAAGTCAAACCTAAGCGAGTGTTTTTGTTAAATTCACAACATAAAGCATGTTTACTGCGACCAAAAAGTGACGCCAAGGGATCTCTCAAAGTGTCAGTATGTGACGAGCTGGGATGAGAACGTGTTGGGTCCCCAGACGATGATCTATCGTGACTTTGGGGATCCCTTTACTTTTCCTCTATAGCACCACCACGATGTTAAGATTTGTAATTTTGAGTGAAAGATGTCAAACAACTATTGGTTGGATTGCACAGAATGAATTGTAAGCAGAGGTGATCCCATAACGTTTCATTTAGCACCATCTTCATTTGTCCAATACTTTGGTTTATGTCCAAATACCTGTAAAACTAATTAGATTTCCATTTCAATTAGCATGCATGAAGACATCTACCTCTTATCCTTCTGCCCATGTCACTGTGTCGAGCATGATGTGTTTTATCTCTGGTTGACACTGCAGCCGATAACTAAGACAGCATTACTTACTGTAGACAGTCAGTCTGAGAGGCAGGCTTGTCATATTGCCCACGGGATTCTCCACCGTGCAGCTGTAGATGTCATCATCTGTCATCAACACCCGCGTGATGGTCAAGAGCTTCTGGTCAGGTGACAACACGAACCTCGTCACATTGGTCAGCGGCTTTCCACCTTTGAACCACCTGTATGTAGTCCTGGTTCCATTGTCATGGGAGCAGTTGAGGATGACGTTTTGGCTGAGCTCCAGTACTGATGAACTCTCCATGTGGATGTAGGGCCTGGATATCGACTCTGGATAAACAGACAGTAGATACAATAGTTTTAACCATGTAAATAGACACAAAATAACAGTAAGCATGCTGTCCTCCAGACTGTCTTCTACAATGGTAGACTTTTTAAATAAGTACCCTCAGGTCTGCTTTTTTCTTTTTCCGTCCCCATCCACGGCAGAACCTCATACAACCCCACTTCAAAACACCCAAACTATCCCTTTAAGAGCCATTAGGTCATCAGTTGAAAGAGGATTGCATTCTCAGCAGTAGAGTAGGAAGAAATGTTCACAGATTGGCTCCTGTTGAACATTGTTGCTCCCTCCTACTCTTCTTCAGGATACAGGTGACCTTCACACAGGCCTCTATGTGGGCAAGGCTGATGCCATTCTTCCACGATTACACGCCGTTGGAAAGGTTGGAGGTGCAGCTAATGGCGCAGCATGATGATGCATATACAATAAATTCCCTCAATTCTACAGCTTGAGGAGATGCCAGTATATTGTTTTAACAGCCCATTAGTCAAGAGTCAGTGTTTTAATATGAATCTATACTCATCAAAGTTGGGACTTATATTGGAATTTAATTTTACAAATCATACAATAGAGCTTGTTTTCTTACCATCCACAGTGAGCGTGATGGTGCCCTCTCCTGGAAAGGTATCATCTGTGATGGAGACCTCCACGTCATAAGTTCCGTCATCAGAGAGTCGGAGGTTGTGGAGAAGCAGAGTCCCATTCTCAAATACCAGGATGCGATCACGATACTCAGGCCTCAGCGTCCCAATGATGTCAGTTCCAATCGACTGGACAACAGTGACAGACTTCTCCCTCTTGAGCTGCCACTTGATGACCGGCAGGTCGAGGCTGAAGCTGTTGTAGAGGACAGACAGCAGGGCCTCCCCACCTACTGTACCTCTGATGAGAGTGTTGGGAATAGTCATATTCACTGCCAGCACCCCTCCTGCAGAGATACACAGAAGAGAGGTTTCCTACTGAAATACTGCAGTGACGGCCCATATTTACTATAGTTTCCAAAGTTGTCACTTCTGTGCTTTGTGTTTGTGCTGTTACGTTTCTGGACACCAGGTAGCTGTAAGAATTCTTCTCTGGTGGACGCTACGCACATAACTGCAAGCGTCAAAGCTTGTGCTCAAAGTGGTAATAATCAAGTTACTGTCATCATCTACATCCAGGACAATTGACACGATTTTCTCCCGCTGTCTGCAGCATTGAAGGCTCATAATATCTAAAGCCATTCCTCGTCCATGTTGCGGCGCTCTCAACGCAAGCGACAGAAAAAAAAAAAAAAATAGGAACAGGGCGTCCGACAAAAGCTCAGCTCAAAACCGCGTCGCTCATGGCCAGTTAGGTTACTCCAATAGAAAACAATGTAATCAAGCTGAATTTGTCGCTGACGCTTGCTCACATCACATCCAGTTAGGACACGGTGTTACATTCCAGCCCGTCCTCATTCCAAGGGCGTCAAATACCAATGCTTTGCCATGGTCGCACAAGGCACCCTTTAGTGCCAGTCTGAGACGCACCAGGCTCTCCATTAACTACAATGTAAACCCTTCAGGAGAAAAGGTAAACGTGCAGAGAAAGTGTTGTTGTGATGTAGTTTAAAGAGCGAAAGAGACACATAGAGCAGGTGGGAGGGGAGGTGGATATGTCCAACATCACAGGGTTTTCATCCAAGAGGCCGCTGTTCATGTCCTGTGTGTTAAGTTTCACTTTCACATTACAATCGGCTGTTTGTTTGTGTCCCATTTTCACAATGTCAAGTCACATTTTCACCGTAAAAACTTAGTTAAGTTTAGAAAAAACAACATGGTTGGGCTTAAAATTACTAAGTGGTTTTGTTGTCTAAACCTAAGCAAGATTTGTTTAATTCACTACATTATGTGTTTACTGCAACAGAAAAGTGACGCAGAGGGTTCTGACAAAGCGTCAGTATGTGACAAGTTTCGTTGTCTTGCTACAGACACACCACTTCCTGCACCGATGCTGAATGTTTGCTTTGGACAAAGGTACATTGTGTACAGTTGAATCATCCAATGGGATACCGCTGTCTATTGCAATAGTTTAATGAACAATCAACAGTTCTTGCACACAGGCAAGATGTGAATCATGATTCGCTGTCAGTTTTATCGTTTTTCCAACTCCAGTGAGTGATACAGTAGTTAGCTGAGGGCTAAAGTGTGGGCATCACGCCCCATCTCTGCTGTATACTGAATTCAGTTTGCATGGCAGATCCACATTACCATGGCAGCAGCTGTCAGTCCTTGGGATGGGCCAGCATGAGCCAACAAAAGTGGGGATTGTTCTTTCAAATTTCCTTGTTGGCAGTTCATGAAAAGAACACTGGGAGGACTCCAGATGCCATGCTAGCTTTGCAGAAACAGAGCAGCTCAGTGACTCTGCTGCTAGCCACAACAATAGCAGGACAGTGATGAGACACAGCTGAAAATAACTGAACGTCTGAAAACAGTCACAATTACTGTATTGCTTACGAAGGGTGGGCATAAGACTGTAAAAGCACCCACAGTCTAAGGCAACTGAATACCCCAACAACAAATACTACCTTTGTGATGTCTATAATGTTCAGTCATTAAACATGATGCAATATTATGCATAGACATTACCACAAACCTCTGGTTACAACATATTATGTCAAATCCAACATGTTCTATTTATATTTGTATTATATAGACTGTGCAACTTTAAAATTACCATCCAGTTGGCCCCTGTTTTTGGTATTTTCTTCCAACCTCCAGCTTGTATTGTGAAACACAGCTGCAATTGTAAATTATACTGAAAATGTGAGTGTTTATTTCCTTAATCTACTTGGAGGACCCTCTTATTGTTTCATCCAGCAAGTTGGTGTTGGTTAACACCGCATTAGTAAAATATCTGCATATCTGCACTATAAAGAAAAACTAAATTAAAAAAAGCAGACTTCAATATAAACTTAATCTTTACAAAATGCATAAACATGCAGCAAATTGTCAGCAAATCTTGAGTAGAAAATGCAACATACCTGAATTGGAGGATCCGAGACACATGAGCAATAAAATCTGTGAAATTATTTTAGCTTTTGACGGAGCCTCCGTCTCTGCCTTCATCTTGGGTCTCAAGCTTTGTTTTCCTCCCAGACTACCAGCATGATTTGTGACTCTGGGCTGGACGGAGAACACAGTCAGTCATTCAGGCTCTGCTGGGACTGAGTACATGTTGTTCTCAAACGTCAATGTAGAAGCAGGACAAAAGTGTGTGTGTGTCTGGATGTCCGTTTTGTTAGCTTTATGTTTGTCTTGCAACGATAACTGATGTGTTCATAAACAGAAGAAAAGCTTTAACATCGTCGGCGTCAGTGTTCATCACCCCACAATACTAATGCATCATGATTTTGCTCGTGTTTCAGCCTTTGTAGTGGTGGGGACGCAATTTATTGATATAATGTTCACGTCCGTTTCGTAAAATGAGTGAACAGTTCATCATAACTGTGTTTGTGAACAAATATAATTAATGACACATTATTCAAACTTTTGATTTACAGAATATGATTTTACAACATTTCCAGAAGGATTAAATGTTCAGACGAAGGCTGTGATATGTGTAAATAAACAAAGGATTATTTAACTATAGCAAGTTTTCTCTTTAAGCTTTTTGGGCGTTATCTATAGTAATAATAATGGTCCAATATTGTGTGAAATTGCATAGACCATTATTATTACTGGTTAAATGATTATTTTATTATTTACACGTATCCCAGCCTTCGTCTGAACATGTAATTCTTCTGGAAATGTTTGACCTAAAAGAGCAGATTCAGAAAACATTTAAATAATGGGTCATTAATTATATTTGTTGACAAATAAAAAAAAAAAAGTTAAGACGAACAATTCTCTAATTATTTTACAAAAAGGACATGAGCATTGTATTGATGAATTACAGCACCCTCCAACCACCAAGAGTAAAATGAAGAAGTGCGTACCGTTGGAGGACCGGCCCACTTTGACTTCGAGCTCTGGATGTCATCAGAAAAACTGATTGTTAGTTTTCAAGACACAGTGTTGTGGACTCAAGGGTTGCTCAAAGGAAAATTTGGTCCTGCTGGTAGTGGAAAGGTCAGGGGGGTCACCAAGATCGTCCATGCTGACTTGTGATCATCCTCAGACCCAATAGTAGGGTAATAAAAGTTAAAGGTATTTTGTGTTTAGACTAGAACATGTTTACATGCTGCAATGTTAAAAAAGCTTTATTTTCCTCATACTGTCTGCTTGAATATACCTGTATTTACCCTCTGTCTCAAATGCTCCGTTTTAGTCCATTTCAGCAGAATTGCAACAGTTTGGGTCCATGTTTACTTCCTGTCAGCTGATGACATTCACATACGCTGCAACCAGGAATAAACTGGGACACATTTAGAATATCTACGTTTAAAACCGTGTAATGGACTAAATATTGTACATTTGTGACATCACAAATGGACAGAAATCCTAACAGCTTGTTTCAAATGCACAATTTCTGAATACGGGCTGCGTGTATTTCTCTGTATATTGAGCGCTTCAATACTTTCACAGTATTTATAAAGCACTTAAAAGACATGAAAATCTTACTTTTTGCAATATGGGACCTTTAAAAAGATATTTAGTCTGGACCAAAGTGGTCTAGCCTGGGTTAGGTTTTAGCCCGCTGTCTTCTACTAGTTTGAGGAAAAAGATAATGCAAGGGTTATAAATAAACAATGAATTAAATATAAATCAAATGTAACTAAAACATGTTTGTGGACGTGTGGTTAAATAATTAGTCATTTACATGCTGAAGAAATGGATACTTGTGACTTTAAGACTCCACATCATCACCAACTACCAATGAGGCAAGATGCTGAGTTGCTTAGCAACAGAACCCAAACAAATAGCCACCATGCTTTTTGAAAACAACTTAGTTAGACAAGGTGCTCATTTCACAGATGTTAGCTAAAGTTCATCTACTCTTGATATTTGTTTCTAGCTAATTGTTTCTTTCTGCGATGGCTGATATCATGATGTGTGAACCATATGAACTCTACAATCTCCTCAACCAGTGCAGCTGTGGTGTGTCGAGGCTGTCAGAGTTGAACTACCTCTGTTTGATTGGTGAGAGATGGGATGTAGTGGTTAAAGCTGGAGTCTATGTGACCACTTGATATGATTTTGCTTAATTGCTCTACTTTAATTCAATTTAACTTTAGTGTAACCTGGTGTATTGTATGTCTCTTTTCTAGATGCTTGTGAAACAGAAGATTACAATACGAGTCACATCATAAGAGCTAAAAATGCCAAAATGGTACGGATGTCATTGTCGATGGGTACAAATTGACGTAAATGGTCAGAAGTTTGGCTGTTGTAAAATGCTGTTGTAAATCTGTGCTTAGCAAACTGTTAGTACAAGCATTAGTAATATCAGTTGTGGATCTAAACAAACAAACTAAAAGACAAGTCATGCATTGCAGTTTAGTTTCATTATCCAGGATTATTTATGGTGTCTGGGTGACTCTGCAGAATTCAGATGGTTTGTTTTACCTGCCTGAGGCTGTGGAGGTTGACAGTATGCAGCATGTGGTGGTCTATGACAGCAACACCAGCTGTTTACAGGAAAAAGGTAACTGGCTGTACACGACGTGTTTCTTCAAAGTAGCACTGTGGCATCTGTGTTTTCCAAAACCCCCCGAACTGCTCTGAAAGCCGGTCAATGCTTCCAATATGTATTTCAACCACAGATGTGTTAACTGATGTTCATCAGTTGGTGTCTGACTGTGATTGCAGGCAGAGCAGTTGGATGTGCCCGGGTTCTGGCTAGAGTTAGCCTCTGTCCAGTCCAAATAGTGAGAGGAGGCTTTCAGAGGTTCTCAGCTCTGTACCCTTTTTTAAGGACTGAGAAAATCCTCTACACCATCATGGTAAGGCAACACACACCTGATACACCTGGGGGGGTTGGGGGGGCTTCATACACTGATAATTAAATCTGAGGAGGTTCATCTCACTCATCCAGGTGGTACAAAGTCTGGAGAGCTGAATCCAAATCTACGGTCTGGACAAATTTAGTGTCTGGGTTTAAAGGACCAGTGTGTAGCATTTATCTGGGGTCTATTGGCAGAAATGGAATATAATAAGTATGTTTTCTTTAGTTTATAATCATGAATCGTTGTGTTTTTGTTACCTTAGATTGATCCGTTTACTGTATATCTGCAAATGGAGCAGGTCCTCTTCATGGAGCCGGCCGCCATGTTTCTACAGTAGCCCAGAACAGCTTGGGCCAGAGTCTATAACGTTACTCGCTTCCGTCACCGCCGTTCTCTCTCTCTTGCTTCACCACTCACTTTCCATGTACACACAAGCACTGACTCTGCTCCAAATGACCTACGACACTTTTACAACAAATGGCTCCAGAAAGGGCCTTTCGCGTTTTCGCATTGTCCACCGTTGTTCTTCTACAAGCTTGGCACCCGGGAGAAGCTTCAGTTGGTTGCAATCTGCAACCTCACCGCTAGATACCGCCGTATCCTACACACTGCTCCTTTAAGTCCGGTGATTTGGATTAAACTTTGTCCATATGTTCACAATTGAAAACACATGGGTCAAAGACTGGGTCAAATACAGGACTTTCAACCTCGAGACTGATGTTCAAGACCGGTGGGGGTTTTTTTTGTAATTTGTGTTTCCGTACTGTATTTTTTTGTTTCCATACTGTAAATTACTTAGTTTATGTACTTATTTTAAGCCCAACCATGATGTCTTTCCTAAACCTAAGTGGTGTTGTTGCCTAAAGCTAACAGACTCATGGACATTACTACAGTTTTGTTGCATGGCGTACAAATGACACACGAAAAGGCTAAAATGCGTCTTCATGACACAAGGAAAGTTGTTGTAATCACCAGCACAACGTTTGTTCACCCAGTGCAGCACTCCCTATTTTAATTCAGGATTGTTGGAATTGAACTTTTACAATTTTTCAATTCATAAAAATTATCAAAGACCAAGTGAGATGCAGTTAACCTGCGATTTTGGGAGTTTAAGGGCATTTGCCCATTTTTCCCAATCAGTAATCCAGCCTCGCTTTTATACATCCCAAACAACATGAATGTGTTTTCTCCATTAAGTCAGTTGATTCAATTTGCTGCTGATAAATACAGTTTAATATATTTCTGGTCTGTCTCAGGAGGTGGAAAACCTGAAGATCTACCCAGTGGAGATCATAGCAGGACTGCTGTATATGGGTGATGAGAAACAACACATGGACACCAGCATCCTCAAAGACCTGAAAATCAGCGCTGTCATCAGCATCTCGCAGAGTGACATTCTGGAGTAAGACAGGACCGGATGTTTGAAATATCATTAGAGAAAACTCTGAATGTCATGGTGGTTGAATTTGTTCTGAAATTTCTTTTTGATGTAGATCCATAAAGGGGAACCACACCACCATTAACATCCCTGTGGCCGACTCGGTGAAGTCTGATTTATATTCAAGTTTTGAAAGGATTTGCAGTCTTATTGGTAAGTCGCACTTTACTCAATAAGCTGTTTTCAATTCTTACAGAAGAATCAGGTTTATTCTGCCTGTACATGGATAAAACATAAGAACTCAAATGTTCTCAGCAGGTTCAGTCTGAATTTAAAGAACTGAATATAACATGCATTGTGCCACCACAATCTTTCGTGATTACATTTTATTGGTTTTAAAGATATGCATTGGAAATGATTAAGAAAGAAATTACATATTTCAAAACTAAAAATGAATTGAATAAATAATATAAATAATAATAATAAGATTAAATAAATAAATCAAATAAAAAAATATAACTAATAATGATAAAAAATACAAAATAATATAATGAATACTAATAATATTTAATTTTTTTAACAGTGCCACCACATTTTGAACTTAAAAACTCAAAGGTCAGGGGTCATTTAGGGGGAGTTTTATGAACAAAAGTTTGATCAGAACTTTGCTAGATTTGTCATATATGTAGTTGCTGTTAGTGTGCATGGATTGGCTTGATACTGCAGAGTTATTAGATATATAACTAGATAAATAGCCATATATCTTCTTGTTTTCAGGCTCACACCTCAACATGGGCTCTCGTGTCCTGATAGTTTCAAGAAACGGCAGAAGCCGCTGCAGTGCCGTCACCATCGCCTTTCTCATGCAACAATTCAAATACACGCTGGAGGCAAGTGACATTCATTCAGTTTGGTTTCAGTCAAATGTCAAACTACTCTTTTAACACAGAGACATGAGGTTGCTTTTGATCATGGAAATATAGCATGTGAATATGAAATATAATATAACATTCACAGTATATAATGCTGTGATTTTTTTTCAGGAAACCTGGAAGTACATGCTAAAATGTAAACCCAGCATGAGGCCAAACACGGGGTTTCTCCAGCAGCTGTCTGACTGGGAGCGTCACACCTGGGGACGCAAACGGACCGATATCTCTCAACCTTATTTTTAGCAAATAGCAAAGACAGGAGAAACTAAAGTCTCTGGGTGTTTTTAAAAAACCCTTAAACTGTGAAGATAAACAATTAAAACCGTCTTATATATCGATTCATTTATCCATTAATTAGCCTTAAATGCACATCTTAATAGAAACATTCAACTACTTTAAGGTACAAATTGAGGTGAAGTTACCTGTTATTTTGTACATTTTAAGATTTTTTTTACACTTTAATAATACTTGAACCCATTTTTAATCAAGCTGAAAGTTCTAAGGTTTTAGATTTTACGGGATTGTTATCCATTATAATGCAATGTATATGGATGTATAGTAAAATCAAGAAACAGCAACAATAGAATGAAACAACATAGGGAAAAAATAAAGTAAGTAGACAGTGACACCTAGTGTGTTTTTTGTTGTTGTCGTGTACTCTTGTATTTTTTCGTGTATTTTTGTTTATGAATACTAAACAAGAGAACACGTTTCTCTCTTGTTTAGTATTCATAGAGAAAAATATTTATGAATAATTGTTATTTAGTGCCATTTAAATGTCATTAGTGTCATTCAGTCCTTGCATGTCTCTGCCAGAGGTGCTAACAATATTGTAGAGAATTTCTCCTCTCTAGAGTTACATTTATTCTTTTTTATTTATTTATTTGCACATATATAAAACTGCACAAAATCCAGTCAATGAAAAAAAACAAACAAGAAATGTGTCAGGAGAGGTCAAGAAGCCGCAGGCTTATACAAAGGACCTCCCCCCAACCCCAGGAGAAAGTAAAACAATAACAAAAAAGGAAGAAATATTTAAAAATACAACATGTGCAGAAAAACCTAACCAAACAGTGGAAAACAATCCAATAAAAACAATGAAATACATACAGAAAAAAAAGAAAAATGTATCTAAACATATCAAAAGATATTTAGACATCATGAATTAAATGTGATAATAATTTCCTTTTAAAATGTTCTAAGGATAACGAGGATAACATCATCTCTAAAAACACAGGCCACATGCCAAGTAGTGAGAAATAAAGGCTATTGCACTGAAATGTTCCTTGTAAAGGACAGAGAACTGAATAAATAACTTATGTCATTAAAATGGTTGTTTCCATATTAGAGGGCTACGTTTGGGGTCATAGTTTGGAATTTAATGTCCAAACCCTGCTCATAAATCTGGGTTTATAAAAGATTATAGTTCTGCTCTCAGGGCAGCATGTTTAGTCACACAAGAGCCTGTTTAAAGGTCTTGAAGCTGATTGGCTGAAACGTGGAACCGAATTCTGAGAGCTCACTTCTGATTGGTCCAACCAGTGACGATCTAGAACGTCCAGCACGCACGACGCACACTGTAACGTCTTGTTTTGTAAAGAGCGTCATCGTCAGCGGTGATAAAACCGGATGTTTTACGTGACCTTAAAAAATAAAAGCACAAAAGTTGTAGTAAATTGTAGTTGTGTTTTGAGATTGGACTTTAAAACCGTTGATTTAACACAACCGTTGATTTAAATTAATTAAACAATAATTACTCAAATTTATATTATTTTTGAAAAATATGGAAAGTAAAATAATCTCTAAATCATAGTTAAGATGCCCCAAGATTGGATATAGTACAACAATAAAGCAAAACTCAGCATCTGAGCTTAAAGGGACTGTTTGTAACTTCTTACACGTATAAATCAATCCGGGTCGGTGTCCCATGCACGTTCGCGTGTGGCTCCGCTGTTCAGACTCACACTCCAACACAAACTACACGGAAGCACCAAAACCGTAAAGTTATATCTAGTGAAGCCAATCTTGCAAAACAAATTACTTTAACCTTAACAACTTTTACACTTTTAAAACACAAGTAAACAAAAATAAAAGTCTCATATTTTGGTCTAAAAAAACAAAAACATTTCAGTCATTAAGGCTTTTATTCTGAAGGCTGTGACAGGAAGCAGCCCAACTGTTGCACAGCAGAGCTGAATGTTCCTCAACTCCAGCAGCTTTCCTCAGATAGTCACAGTAGAAACATGTTGTTCAGTCCGTCGGGTTTAACTGAATGTTTGCGGGAATGGGAGGATTTAGAGAAGAACTACCAACAAATCCAGGTACGTGAACGTTAAACAACTGTTTACGTTGTTTTACGGTGTTAGTTAGCAGTTAACCTACGGAACTAACGACGGGTAGTTAAAGTAGAATTCAGTGTAGAGAACTGCGACCCGGAACTGATGTCACTTTGTCCCTGCACGACACTGTTTTGAAAGAGCACCAGTGACGTCGGCTACCAAAACAACTATTCTGAGTTACTTATTGTAATGTTACTTTAGTTGAGTACATTTTGATGATTTTGTGCTTTTACTTAAGTAACATTTCAATGCAGGACTTTTACTTCTAGCAGAGTATTTTTTTACACTGTAGTACTACTACTTTTACTTCAGTGGAAGAAGTAAGAAATAAGTACATCTTCCACTAGATACGTATGTATATATA
>CAKAOH010025518.1:0-24577 GCA_916701665.1 Sebastiscus tertius | reverse complement strand
CCCAAGCTGTTGCTTAGCAACGCAATTCCGTTGAAATGCACTAAAACGGAGCGTTTCAGACAGAGGGTAAATACAGGTATATTCAGGCAGACAGTATGCGGAAAATAAAGTTGTTTTTTTTTAACATTACAGCATGTAAACATGTTCTAGTAGAAACACAAAATACAAGTATGAACCTGAAAATGAGCACGATATGGGGCCTTTAAGTAAGTAAAAAAATCAGAGTACTTCTTCCAACACTGCAAGAGGGGTTTTATTTCAATAAACATGAGGTCATTCAGGTACAGTGGATGGTGAACATACAGTAGGGTTGTTAGTCACAGAATGGCACATTTTCATTCACATTAATTTTTATGTTTCACAATTGCATTTACTATAGCGTCAGACTCTTTGTTAGTCGGGTATCGCATTTAGACCATCTCCCTTTTCTTTCTGTAATCTTAAACTGAACGTAATAAGTTCCATACTGTACATGCTGTTTACAACATTTATCCATTGAATCAAGGTGGGAGGCTCTTTAAGAAGCTTGCTTGTTACCATTAGAATTTTTTAGTAAATATTTGTCTCTGATACCCAGTTCCTTATAAATTAGGTTTATAGGTTTCCTAAGTAGACAGAGGGACAAGTGAACTCAACATCAAATCCTAATATAGTCCTTGAGGCGGCTTGAACATCCATCCAGAAAGGCTGCAAAATGGGACCAAAAGATGTGAGTGTGATCTGCTATTAAGTTCCCGCTTTGCCTCCAGGATTTATTCTAAAGTCCAGTTTGTTTTGATTTTATTTTTGGGGTTATTAAAAACCTCACACAGTTCTTCCAGCAGTTTTATTTCTTACAAACTAAACTTTCCATTTGTGGGTGGAAGATTGTGTTTTGCCGTCTCTCAAAAGTTGCTTTAAAGTTGGGAAAATCACAAAAATGGAAAAATCTTATCACACGCTGTTTGACAGTATCATCACATATACACGTAGTTTATAAAATATATTAGGTACACCTAGCTAAAACTAATGCTGCAATAAAATCCTTCATAAAGGTTATAATGTTCAGTTATTTGTTGATTTTTACTGGAGATGTTTCTAATATTTAATACACTTATTGATATAAATGTATTGGGCAAAATATCAGAAATACCTCTCAGTGTAACGCAGTACAATTTGAGAACACCACAGTCTGCATTAGTTTTAACTAGGTGTACCTAATAAACTGGCAACTGAGTGTATATTCTCTCGCAGTTTGTTCCAGCTCGTCATTTAAACCATACAGTACAATGAGTTAAACATTCAAACCTGAGAACCTCTGTGGGTCTTTTTAAACACATTTCCCCAAAATACAACCCGGCATCGTTGGTTTCTCCTAGAATTTGAGTTGCGTGGGTTTTGACAAACTGCTGAACTTGGTTGAGTCTACCGGCTCTCAGGCTGTAAACCACACGACAGTTCAGAGTTGTAAAGTCAAGGGCAACATTTCAAAGAACTGACGTCGTAATGGACAGCTCTGCTTTCAAACTGGAGTTTCTCTGTGACGCCTGAAATCCTCCTCCACTTCCTGTCGCTGCACCTAAAGCTGTGTGTGTGTATGTGTGTGTGTGTGTGTGTGTGTGTACGTCTATTGGGGAAAGTCACTCAGGAATGCGTGTATGCAAAATATTCCATACGCCGAATGTGTCGAGTTGCCTCCCGTTCAGACACCAGAGGTTTGGTTGCAAGTGGAAAAACCATAATAACGTTATTTATTACGTGTCCTGAGAGGCTGTTTGAGCAAAACAAGCTATTTTTGCAAGAAGGAGTCTTTAAATACAATCCTCGAAATGTTTTACACATACAAGGACACGCTTAAAAACAAACACACCTAATGGCTGCCACCATGTTTCAGGATCAAGAGTCATCTTGACCAACATCGATGCACCATTTAAAGGTTTGACTGATGGCGCCAGACGTAATATGGTGATAAAAAAAGTCAGTTTGGTGATAAAATGTGTAAAAATCAGAAAAAAAAAGTCAATAATACCGTGTGAAGTTGAGACTATAGTGCAGAAACAGCAGCTCAATCGTGCTATCTTCATTTTCTATTATCTTCTAAAGGCTCTTCGGTGATGAGTCTTCTTGAAGTAGGAAACACATAAACTTTTGGGTGCATAGGGACATAAAAAGTTTAAAATGATCTGCTCCTTTAACAACCCTGTCTCCTAAAAATTACGTTCCCATACAACAAAACTGCATTGTGAATTACGATTCAAGGGAAACGTATTTTGTCGCGGATTACGCTTGTTTTTGACGTTTCTAATCATAGTCCGTGGAAGTCCGCGTAGGAAGGAGATCAAGACCACACCGCTGCTTCGTCACTTTATTTTCGTCATCAAAACCACTATAGTTCGGTTTAGGAAAAACTTTGAGTGACTACATTTGTAGAGTGAAATGACACTGAACGTTGTGAACATTGGACGCGAACAAATAGTTGATTGTAACGCAACGCACGGGACACGACCAGCGGCCTCCTGGACGAAATCTTTGTGTTTGTTAGACCCATCCACTTCGTATCCCGCCCTCCCTGGGAGTGTCATTTTGCTCTGTAAACTACATCACCACACTCTCGGCGCACTTTCTCTGAACGTTTACTGTTGTCGTGGATGGGTTTACATAATAGTTAATATAAAGCCTGGTGCGTTTCATACCAGCGGTACCGAACACCGACGGCCGTGACAAAGCCTCAGTATTTGACGCCCTGGGAATGAGAACGGGCTGGTTTGTGTCCCATATGAAACTAAAAGTCAACATTCATTTATTTCAATTCACGTCCGCATCTTAATAACGTAACAAACACGGTCATTTTAAGCCAAACTATGATGTTTTTTTTTCACTAAACCTAACCAACTAGTTTTGTACCATTTTTGTTTTGTTTAAATTTCTTAGTAATTTTAAACGAAACCATGATGTTTTTTTTTTTCCAAAACATAACCAAGTAGTTTTATTGCGTTTTTTTGTTTTGTTGTATTTCCATTTTTAACGTTTACCTCTGTGTTTAACACTGTTTAAAGCTGTGACCGTAATCTGGGAGAAAATACGTTTCAAGGAGAACGCAATTTTGTAGGAGACAGGGTTGCATTTAAAGAGGTAGCCTACTCCCATTTGAGTATTTTACTCCCAAAATGTTTGGGGGACTTGTGAGACACAGATTAGAAAAAGAATGAGGACAAGATATCCTGACTTTTAGTCCCCAGTGTGGGAAAGCTACAAAAACACAGGATCAAATATTTCCCATAATGAAAAATCAGTGGAGTGCCCCTTTAAATAAATCAAATCCAGGTATGTTCCAGTGAAAACCAACACAAACTGAAAACTTAAAAAGGTCTCTCTACTGCTGCCAGATTTGGTGCTTCCATCACTGTCCCGTAATAGGAGCAGTATGCGGTTCACACAGAGGTTGACTTCTTGGGCAGCTGTAAAAAAAAAAAAAAAAGCAGGGATGCCACGTGTGAGAGAAAATGTATTTCCAGGGGGCTGACAGAGAATTAAAAGAAATGTGGGCGAGGTTGTACCAACACGACCCGACTGGCACCGTGCCTCCTCACGTGATCTCACACTATTTGTGGAGGTTTGGTATCCGAGCGCAGCCCGGCTAAAACCGGCGCTGGGATGGAATCCGCTCAGTCACATGTACCTTTAGTGTGCAGCAGCGGCTCTTATGGCTGCACACTCATATCTCCTCTGCACTTTCATTTATGCACCGCTGCTATTTATACATGATAACCAAACTGGCTGCTGCTGAAACACTGAGGCATGCAGGAGAGCTTTCATGACATTTCCCACTGTGACTTTGGTCTGCTGTGGGAAATCCCATTCATCTGATGTTGATTAAACCAGGTCACTTGATAACAACGGCGCTCCGAGGGATAGTCTCGTCTACAATAGGTCACAAAGGGAACTGGCTGGCTGCCGTTCCATAAAAAAAAACCTCTAATGCCACGATACCAGCAGGATTTCTCAGTAGTAAAAGCAGAACATTAGCCTGGAATCAACATCAAACATCAAATTTAATGTTAACATCTGAAGGTGGAATATGATCAGAGGGCCAAAGAATGTGCAGGAAAAAGTATAAAAATACAAAAAGTACAAGAGGAACAAAACCAAACAAAGCTGCTAGTCATTGTCTCCCTAAATGAAGCAATACATTACAATTTCTGACTCTTCTGTCCACCACACCTTTTATTAGAGCCGTCACTCAAACGATTTTGTCGACTAATCGATTCGTTGAATTAATCGACAGATCTGTAAAACGGAGTTTCTCCGCAAAGAATCACAAAAAGGCATCGCTTTAAATCTTCTGTTTACCAGAGATGTGCTCATAAGTTTCTTGTAAATAAGTACTTCAACATAATAAATGACTAATTGACTGAAGAAATCTTAGTTGACTAAGACCAAAACGAAAAGCATAAAGCTGACTAACAGGGGGCCGCCCTAAACAAACCCAAACAGTCATTGTCTCCTTCAATAAAGCAATAAATTACAATTTTTAACTCTTCGATCCACCACACCTTTTATACACACAGTTACTCTGCAGCCTGTTCACACCTCCGTTCAGTCGCCTCCTGCTCTCTGTGCTCACCTCTACTGTGTTTTAAGGAAGCCGAATTCACGACACAGTTGTTCTGACTCATTGTCATCCCAACTAGTCACATATAGTGGTATATGAAACACACATTTCAGTCTTCATAAATGTATGTAATCCTTTTGTAAGTGTATATTATCATATCAGATAGCACAATGTAGTCGAATATGATAAATGGGTACTGCAGATAGACAGAGGAAAAAAGGTTCATGAGTGTTGATTGATAGAAAGGCCCACTGTAATGTTTTTGCACACACTAAAGCTCCACGTAACACAGCTGATCCTCATACGACAGTTCGTATGATTTTATAACAAATTTCTTGTGCGTTTTCCTACAAATGTCCAGCAACACATGACGCACGTGTCAATTTCCAGTCTTTTCAAAATAAAACTACTTCATTAGGTTTAGGAAAAGATCGTAGTTTGGGTTAAAATAGCACCAGAAGTGGCGTAATTTAAGTATGGAAGTTATGCGACACATAAATCAACGTTGACTTCTGGTTTCACATGGGACACGAACAGCGGTCTCCTGGTGCAAAAGTCCAGTGTTTTTTGACGCACCAATCCCCCCCGACCTCTTCCCTACATGGCGTTTGTCGCTATTTATACTTCCTGGTTCACGATTACACTGATTACACAAATTAATTTTGTGTGATATATATACGTTTTACTTTTCTGTAGGTATAGCCACGGACGGTGTATGAGAGCTGCAGTATCTCATAGGTTAACATTGAGGTAAGAATGCTGTATGTATTATATTTACACCATATTATCCCAAAAGCACGCATCATTCTGTGACATTTTACGCTTTTGCACACATTGATATCATCCCCCTTTCGCTGTAATCCTCCAGACCTGCAACCCCCCCGCCCATTTCCAGCACCTGAGCTAATCGGTATGCATTGCTGGCGGATTGTGACCCAGGTCGTATCTGAATTGTCATGACCAGGGATTAACCATGTAGACCGGTTGGGGTTGAACATGGGTCAAATAAATGACCCTGGTCGATGGTGTGAAAGAGGCATTAGTCCATAATAAGCCATTCAGTTAAAGTCCTCCTTCACCCTGATGAATCCACTTCACTGGTGAATACGTCATGGAGGATATTAGATCTGCAACGAGCTGCTTCCAACTCGTTGAATGAAAGCATCGTCAGCCCCTTTGAGTCACCAGTTACTAAACTCGTCCAACTCCAGCTGCTTCATATCTCCGCTGTAACGTGAACCGGCAGGAATGTGCAGCCGCGTCGATGCTAGCGGCAGCAGCAGCCGCGGCTGCTCCGACGACGATCTGCGACCCGTCTTTCATCGACAACAAGCTCATTACCCGAGAAACCTCTTGACTGGAGTGACGAACAGGAGGGCAACAGTCGTCAAGAGACAATCCTGTAGGGAGGTTAAAGGTCTGACCCGGACTGTTCTGGGTCTGAAAGACCACCCGGAGCTCGCTGATCACCACACTGTGAGATCTGCAGACACTTCAGTCAGAAAAGATCGTTAGCAAAGCTGCACATGAACGCACTCGTTTACAGAATTTATGTAACGTTCGTGATATTCAGACATCGAATGCAGCGAGGGAACCTCGTCACCTCGCACGGCGTGATGCTGAGTTCAGGGCCAGGCCTTCCTCAAGAGCTCCAGCCTCATTAGCGTACAGAGATTTACCCACTGACACGCTGACCGACAGCTGCTCCAGAGGAAAGCCAGCAGGCGAAGAGGAGCCGCTCGGTAATGGAGCACTTCCTAAAATCATCCATTTACAAAGCGGAGATTTCTCCTCTCATACTGAGACGCTGTTATCCAGTGGAAGTGTGCTACGTCCTTCTCTGCCAAAACCAGAAATAAATTGGCACAGATATTTCAGCTACTCTTTGTAATGAGTCAGCATTGCTAATGTTTCTCTTCACACAGCTGCTGGCCCATTTTCTGTTGCCAAAGACCACACATATGAGAAACTGGGGGGCATTTCAGTGGTCTCTTCCTGCCCGTCTTTCAACCGCATGAATAGATACAAATGAGACCATAAGGAGAAATGAATACACCTTTTTATTTCTTTGAAATCAATCGGATAGAAACCAACAGCTGATGGAGCGCCGTGTCAAATCAAGCGGCTATCAGGTTCAAGGTGCAGCAGGGAGAGCCTCCACCCTCCTCCTCCGTCCTCGACGTCTTTTTACACCAGGAGCCAGTGAAGTCATCACAGCTGCTGCGGCTCTCCCATAGAGGCCGAGTGAAAGGTCGTCCCTCCAGCTGAGGGTTGTAAATCCAAGACGTAAAACGGGGAAGACGTACGCTCCATTCAACAGGTGCAAATCCAGAATGAATGTTTTTTTTTCTTCCTCTGAAGGAGCGAGGACAAAGAGGAGCGAGACGGGAGCATTCAGCCTGGAGGACTTACGACGCTTAAACGGCCTTAATTAAAAACAATGATGCTCCTTCATGAAACCGCTGCACATTAAAGAAGACAGGCAGAAACTTGGCACTCATTCTGAAGCTGTAATTTCTTTTTTTATGAATGCAACACGTGAGGAATGTCAACAATCCTTTAATATCCGACACACGGGATCTCAAGTGAAACTAGCTGAGATGTGTAAAACCTCTCCACGTCCGTTTGCAGAGCGCTGCACTTCTCAACTTCCTCTTAATAGAAGATCTGTCACATGAGCTGCATCTATAATGAAAGTGAAATAGTGACCATGGTTGTAGATTCCTACAGCACAGACAACAGGAGATGAATAATGCATGAATGATCATTTAAAAACATAAATCTTTTTGCCACTTGACGGCTCAAACATTATTCAAACACACTCTGAGATGTTAGTTTGTTCTGTCCTCTGAAGACATGTTCAAAGTTATGTTCTCCAAGTTTCTGTGAGAAAATAGTGCATGTAATTATATGATAGGTCAGTGTTCCTCAAATGGGAGTACTTTGGAGTACTGAAGGGGTACGTCTGATTTCTTTAAAACGTTAATTTAGAAAAAATCCCAAACTCTGTAATGCACTTCCTGTAGAGATTTGATCATTTAAATCTGTATCCACTTTTAAAAACACATTTTCTTAGGATTCCTATAAGGTCCCAATGTTATATGTCTATTTATGTGCATATGTGCAGCGAAGCATGTGTACAGAACATGTGTCTATGGGCACATACAGTATATGTATGTATTCATCCGTTTGTGTATGCATGCATATATTTATACACATTTATGTATATGTTTATTTGTTTTTAATCAACTTGTTCTACTTCTTTACTACTTTAATATTATTGATAAGTTCTGTGATGTTACCTTATTTTATTTTATTTTTTTACTTTATCGGCTTTTATTGTCTTATGAAGCACTTTATAACATCTGTTTTGAAAAGTGCTGTCTAAATAAATCAATTTATTATATTATTATTATTATTATATCAGTCATGCATAATTCCTAAAATGATTATATTATACAAAGTTCAACAAAAAATGTAAATGTAAGTTTAATAAACCACATTTTTTGTAGTCAATCAATCAATATTGCAATCGTTAACTGACGAAACGCGTTTTTTTTCTACTAAAGATATTTTTGCTCTGGTTAGGGGGTACTTGACTAGAAAAAAGTTTAAGATCCACTGTTATAGGTGATATCCAGACTGAATCTATCGTTTATCAAACACTAAAACACATTGAATAAAGTTTGTGATCAAAACTTCACAAACTACCCCTTTAGCATCATATACTTCTTGGCTGTTCACTCATATTCTCTAAGATATAGCTAAATACAAGACTTTCATTGGCCTTAACTGCTCACTGTCTCCGCTGACAAAAGTCTTCCTCGTCTAGTTTCAACTTTCAACTGGCTCCCAGACATAACTCTTCCTCAATTAAGTGACTTCCTCAATACGCTTCTGTTCACGTCACATGGGACAGGAAGGACAGATAAAAAGATGAGAAAAGATTAATGACTTCCGAGCGTCTGCGTCACGGGAGAACTGGAGATGGTTGTGTGGCTGCAGAGTTGATCATGTGAGTTTTATATAATACAGTGCATTGACAGTACAGTAGGGTCGACTAACATGTTATTAGAGCTGCAACAATTAATCGATTAGTTGTCAACTATTAAATTAATCGCCAACTATTTTGATAACCGATTAATCGGTTTGAGTGATTTTTTAAGAAAAACAAAAGTCTAAATTCTCAGATTCCAGCTTCTTAAATGTGAATATTTTCTGTTTTCTTTACTCCTCTATGACAGTAAACTGAATATCTTTGAGCTGTGGACAAAACAAGACATTTGAGGACGTCATCTTGGGCTTTGGGAAACACTGATCAACATTTTACAACATTTTATAGACCAAACAAGTAATCGATTAATCCAGAAAATAATCAACAGATTCATCGACAATGAAAATAATCGTTAGATGCAGCCCTATTTTTTATCTTTAAGAAGAACCAGGGCTATTTGAAAAGTAACTATGAACTCACTGCAGCACTATAACCAATAAATAAAACAGGAAATACAACAAAACTTCAACTAAAAGTAACTTTTACTCAAGTCAAACCTAACTATCCTTTCTGACTTCACAGGGTCAAAGGTCAAAAACTAGATTGAGATTTACAAAAGCAGCAAAAGTCAAGCTAAACACAGCAACTGTATCTGTTAAAAAGACAAAACTTTGCAGCCAAAAGACAGATTTTAGGTCACGTCGAGGTCACACTGGGTCACATACTTACACAACTTGATAAAGCAGCAGCACAGTGTGCACTGTTCCTCTGACTTCCTCCAAAAACGAGTACATTTGTGTGAAATTGGTATACGACGCAGAAAGAGAAGAAGCATATGATTCCTACACACAGAGATCGTCACACTGATATAGGACTGTCTGTTCTCGACCACATTCATGGAATTTCACCCTGTTTATTCTTGTTTCATCTTCACTTCCAGTCATTGAGAAACGTCTCACACAAATCCAATAACTGAACAACCGCGCCTCACATAAGGATTCGCCGTGTTTATTTCCTGCGGTAAGAACGACACCATTATCATTCTCAGAAAATCAGGACAGACATTTAATTTGGGTCTTTCCACTTTAGTAGCTCCTTTCGTGCAGAGGCAGAGAAATTACGTAAAACTCCTAATTCAGTTTCATTTTCAGGTTTAATTGCAGTTTCAGTGGTGGAATGTAAGAAAGTACATTTACTAAAGTACTTAAGTACAATTTTGAGGTACTTTACTTGAGTATTTCCATATTACTTATTATTATTGTTTATTGCAGTTTTGCAGGAATGTACAACATTTGTATCAAATACAAATACGATAATAAGCTATGAACGAACAAGGATATGTATGTTTATAAAGAAGTGGGCACCAACCCCGCTAGGCCGGTAACAATAACACATGCACATATTTGTGCTCACGTTATAAGACATGAATCGTAGCTATAGCGGTGAAAAGTAATGCACTGTAATTGGTATATATCCCACAAAATCAATTTGCATGTAATCCACATAATCGTGGACCAGGAAGTATAAAGAGCGACATACGTCATGTAGGGATGAGGTCGGGTAGGATGGATGGGTCAAAAAACATCAGACTTGGACTGCTGTTCATACTCCGTGTGAAACCAGAAGTCAATGTTGATTTATTTGTCACGTAACGCAATGTTTTTATAAACCTAACCAAGTTTTTTCCTGTGAAGACGGAAGTTTATTTTGAAAAGACTGTATGCATGTAATGAGCGGAAACTGACACGTTGCTGGACATTACCTGACCCGTCAGCAGCCGTCATTGGAAACTGTTTAGAAAAGAGCCGGCACTTTCAAAAAAGTATGTGGCAGGTGATTGGATGAACCATCTGTCAATCAAACTCTTGCCGAAGCCAGTCGGGAGAAGAGCGAAAACATCTTTTCCATTGAGAAAACCCTTCAAAGTTCTTTGCTCTTCTTTCAGTGAAGAAATACTCTCCAGTTCTGATATAACTGATGATATTGCAGCAACGCTAACCTCTTCAGGAGTCACCATTGTTGTTAAGAACAAACAGTCGCCTCTCTGCGTCATCTCACACACACCTAAACTACTCCTCACAGCACGCTGATTGACCTGTGCACAGGCTAGCCAGACAGAAACGCATTACTTGAAGCCTGACAAGATGGATTTTCGTGTGATATGTGATCCCACGATTCTCACATAATCTTGTGACATCGCAAGGTAAGACATTCTTTGCATTGCCACACCATACCACTCCATAATGTATTTATAAGGTTGGAATATCTGAAAACGTAGTATTCTTGATGTACTTGAGAAAGGGGCCGCAGACCTTGACAAATGCATTGGACCTTCCTCGGAGAGAAAGTCTTATTTTCTCCAATTTAAGAAAGTATAGCACGTCCTGAATCCAATGTGTATGAGATGGAGGTGCAGGGCATTCCCACTTCATCAGGACCAGTCTCCTATAGCCAGTAAAGTGGTGAAGGCGATTAAAGAGGCTGACACCACAGGGAGAGCACTGAAAGGGTTTCTGCCCAGCATTCCAGACAAAGTATTAAAAATCATTGTCCAGAAGTTAAACAAGGACGGACAGAGCCAGAGCACATCTAGGTTGGCAGAGGCCTGATGACATCCGTCACAGATCGGGGAGACATCCTCGGTAAAGTAAGCGCGGTGCACCGCGGTGTTTGGTAAGCGCGGTGTTTGGTATCAAACAACGCTTCGCACAAATACAGGAGCTGTTCCCAGAATCTCTCCCCAAATTCTCACTACTGTACTTTTCAAACGAAGACTTCAAACTTTAAAAAATTTTTATTTGCGAGATCTTTGAAGTTAATTTCTTTTCCACTGACAGCTTTGACATTTTCCATGATGTCAGTTCATCTGGTCGGCCCAACCATGAACCATCCGATGCCGCAGATCATGAAGATATATATCTGATTTATCTAAATGTCACGAGGAATTTTGTGTGCCAGAGGGCAGCAGCTAAAGCTCTGCATGCTGAGAACAGAAACGGTCCAGGCCTGAAAGATACCAAAGTGACACATGACAAATTAACATCCAGAAGATGAAGAGTCTTACTCACATACAGTATCAATAACGGGGGATAATTACTGCTCATCTGAAGTAAACATACCAAAGGGAAGAGAATAGATTGTCCTCATTTCACTGGGGAATTTTTATATTCATGAAGGAGACAAAATGAGGAAGTTGCATCACATTTCCTCTCCCACACTTTTAAAAAAAGGGGCCGTGACCTTTCTGACCAGTCTAGACAGTGGACAGCAGCAACCTGCCTAAAATGACCTCTGGTGGCTTTTCACCTTGCGTCCAGGCCCTTTCTCTCACACATCCCAGCATGCCTGTCAATTTGAGAAATAACCAATAGCTAACCCAGCTTTACAGGACGGTGGAGTTCAAATCTGAGGCCCATTAATCAACAACTGGTGGTGGGAAACTCCAGGGAAAAAACTGGAAGCTCTGGTGTCCTACATTAAAAGACGGCTTGGTGATTAATTGCTGCCCTTTCACAATGAAACTGTAGTTTTAGCTGTGAAGTTTTTTTATGGACATTTAATTCAGCTTCTTTTATCTGGGTTGAAGTTGGAGCATGCCTCCATCCCGTCCCCCGCCCCTTCCTCGCCGCCATTCATTTCTTCCGCCGCCTTTGAACTCGCTCAAACATGGAAGGCTAAATATTTACACGTCGGCCCCTTGCTTGTTTAAAGTTAAAGACACACTCACACAGCAGAGTAAATGAATGAAAAAGCTTTAGACAAAACACCTCCAGCGGCTGATGAGTCCCAGGCCACATTTACAGCGCTGCTCCCACAGGTTCGACCTCCTTTTCAGGGCATGATGGGAGGCAGGGACCCGGGGGTCTAGCGCGGGGGGCTCAGCGGAGAAGCGCAGCCCTGCTGACGCTGCTGTCTCTGTGAAAAGAGGCGATCTGTGCATTTAGAGTTGGCTCAGGCCCAGAGAGATTAAACGGAGGTGGGCTGGTTTACCATGTGAGGGTATTATAGACAAAGAACCATCTGATCAGCTGCGAGCGAACGCACCATTCACCATCACAAAAGCAGGAGGTGTACAAAGGCATGTACTTGAAAGGTTTTTTATTTTTATTGATTGACCGTTCTCTAAACCCCTCCCCCTGAACAGTGATTGTCCAATCACAGCTTAGCAACCGTAACTAGGTCTGTCAAACATTGGATTTCTCTGCATGTCAAAATGGGGGGTGGTGTCTTTTTTTATAGTTTTTCAAAAACCAAAAACACAGGAGTGAAAGTGTGAGGAATTAATTAAACTGTTTATTATTTGTCTGCTCTGTTAGCATGTCTGGCTAACCATAGCTAACTATAGCAACCGAGCGGAGCGTTACCAAAGAGTATAGAAGCAAAGAGACGAAACTCTGGTGTTTTTTTGACAACAACCGCTGCCGTCATTTTGGACTGAAAGCGCGTATTATATTTATAATATTTCATTGTTTAACACAAGCCATTTCGGACGATAGAAATAATTCTGTTTTACTTTTGTACGCCACTTTTTAGGCGGACGTTTTACTGGCGTCCGGTAAGAATGAATAGAAAGCATCGAGACACCCTCCCCCTCCGTCACTGGATCTAGTGGAAATGCGCCGCAACAGGCTCTACTGCAATATAACAATAACGTTGTTTCTTTATTTACATGCGTGGATCATCAACTGGTGACGATGATGACTTTTAGCCTTTAACCTCAGTCTGCATATATTCTTTATACTGTAAAGTTTTGCACATTCTTGGTCAATATTTTGCACATTCCTGCACAAACTGTTGCTCTTTCTTATCAGATATACTGTAGCACATATTACATGTTTTTTTAATAATATTTTTCATATTTTTATTGTAAATTTTTCCATTTCAAATGTCTTATTCTTGACTTTTGTAGTACTTGCTTCTTATCTTTTTAATTTCTCTCACTATATTTATTTTTTATGCACCAAAACACTAAGTCAAATTCCTTGTATTTGTTATATTTCAGCAACATATCATGAGGTATGAAGCCATCAAGCGCCTATTTAAGACCCTTTCTTTTAAAACAAGTCAGCTGGAAACAAAGCAGGAGACAAAGTGTTCAACCAACTCATAGAGAACTAGTTATCTAGCTGATAAAGTGAACAGTTGCTGGCTAGAAAAATGTCTGCCTCTGTGTGAAATCAAGGAGCTACTGTTTTAAAAATGACTTAAAGTATTTTGAGGGATAAATCTGCCAACGCTATCATTGCAAACCGCCTCTGTGCTGTTAGAGAGCGGAGCGCTACAACAATTAACCCTGCTGTCACCTGTATTTAGTGGATGCCAAATTGTGTCAGAGGTGTGAAAATCTGTTGGATTTTAAGCTTTAAGCTGCCTCCTTCTGTAGCAGTGCAACCAAAACTGCCCCTGTGACATTTTCCAGCCAATATGAAGCCTCGCTGAGCCAAAATGGTGTGGGAAGAGAGTTTTGGCGATATTTAAGATGTGCGCTGGCTGCAAGAAAAAAAAAAAAGGGAGGCAGGATTGAAAGAACGAAAGCCAAGTGAGCAGTAAAGAATAAAGAGCTATGAGAGCAGGATTGACTCCTCTCTCTTATTCTTAATCCTTAAATCAGTTTACACTTAGAGATCTAGCTAATGAAGCATCTGTTTTAAATCCCACTAAGTACAAAAACAGAAAGAAAATAATCAGGGGGAAGGAAGCTATTACCAAATGTGATCAGCTAAATCTGTCACAAATGCTTTGGACACAGCTTTGATGTAATAAAATGTAATAAAACATAAAAGAGCCGTTCCTTTATATTCAAAACACCCATGTATAATGGCATGCATTATACTATAAATGCCTCATGTAATGTTACAGAGCGAAACCAAGCAATCTCATGCCTGGGGACAGCAATCTAATCTGTGGTGAATCAGCAGCAACTGAAAAAGTCCCGTCCTGCTTCTACCCGATAGTGAAAAGAAACAACAGCCATCAGCAGGAAGTAAGAAACAATGTCCAATGTCACCACAGAGGAGAGAGGAGGAGGATAAGACAGTTTCAAGTCTCAAATCGGAGGGTTAAAACAAAAGGATTTGTACATTTGTGAGAATTAACAGGGAGTTTCAGAGCTGTCTTCTCCATCCAAGATGTAGAATTCATCTTGAATCTGAGACAAACAAAGACAATCTGCTGTGTGAATGAAAGGCTCAGGAGACACGATGGCGGAGCACAGACGCTTCAGTCTGGTGCTGCATTTGTCTCATTTGGCAGAAGCTGATGATTAGATTTACAAGTACAAGTGCAGAAGAAGAAAAAAACACATTCTGGCACAAAAACACTGAAACCAGAAAATGTTTAATTGGCTGTTTTACTTGTAGAGTGTTTGGATCGACCACATGCTCCTCATATCCCACTCACAACGTCTTGAACCTAAGCTGTTACTGTCTGAGACGCTGCTGAAATATAATCCTCGATAGATTAAATATATCATATCTACATATGGTGGAGAAGGCTGGGAGGTTTACAAAGGAGAAGAACCAACACGTTCTCATCCCAACTCGTCACATATACGGCCGCTTTGTAGGTTTAGGCAACAAAACCACTGCAGTTAGGTTTAGGAAAAAGCTACATGGTTAGGCTGAAAGCTGCAGTAGTCGAGATTGGAGCAAATCTGATTAAAAAAAGTTATTTTCTATAAAACGGTCGCTATATCGTGACAGTAGTACAACCTGAAAAAATACATGTGCCTCTCTGTTCTCCGGTGTTCAGACTGGAGGAAAACAAGCAGTAAGAGCTGATCTGAGGTCTATATAGGTATGAGAGCCGGCTGTCAATCACTAACGAACTCCGAGCAAACGGTCAAACTACGCAGCGCTGATCAAATATGAATCAATATTATGTTACGTTAATGCCTATTTCACCGAAAGTCTAAAGATCCAACTCTCCTGTCTCTTTTTACCTCATTTAAAAGCTGTATACGTCACTATGTGGAATATTTTCATGTGAGGCAACATGAGCTGCATAGTTTACGTGAGACGCAGTCCCCAAATATGTCCAGGTTGCCCTTTAAAGCGGACATGAAATGGGATTATAATGATTAGTGTTGCTTATTATGTAGAAGAGAAACTGTAGAAGCATGAATATAACTTCTGCACAAACATATATGTGAATGCCTGCGAGACATTAAAGACTCTGTAGGACGGCAGCGTTAGATCTGTCACTCTGCCGGAGCGTCGTCCTCCTGCAGAGTGAGGACAGAAAAGAGGAAATATACTGGACAATGTTAGTGGAGTAACTTTGGGAAGGAGGACGAGTCTCAGAGGTCACCTGTAGGTCAGGCGACTGTGCTCAGGAACCTGTTCACTGATTAAGATGAAGGATGCTGAGCGCATAAGGTGCAAACGAGCCGGGGGCCCCAGGGGGCCCATCTGTTGTGGGCAAATAAACGGGGGCTTCAGTGAATGGGAAAACAGCCCTGCCTTTCCCCTGCGAGGCCCAGCAGACAGCTCCATTAATCAGGAGCAGGATGAGCCTGCTGGGCTCGCAGTGACAAGTCAGCAGTGGCACAAAATCTCCTCCTCCTCCTCCTCACACTGTATCTCCATTAGAAGCTGGAGGTGTCAGCTGGCTGCAGCTTCTGTTCCTCTGTTGTCACTATCCATGTTTTCACAACTGTCCTCCAAGAATAACTTTAAACAGTGACACAGGAGGAGCAGGGAATAATTTACCACATGCTGTTAATCCCACCAATAAATAAACATTTGTTTTGAGGACTGCTTTACTACCGAGTGACCAAACAACTTCAGCTTGACTTAGATCTGAGTTTGACTGTAAGAGTTATTCAGTAGTGACTGATGTGTTCATTAAAAATCAGTCAAACGGACCGCTACAAGGGACTGAAAGATAAATCTGAGGGGTCACAAGATCATTAAGAAGAACCATTAAAAAAAAACACATTACTGCGACACAAACTTAGGTTTTTTAGACTTTCCTCTAATTTCTGGCCATTTATCTAGTTGTTCGGTTCGTCTAAAAATAAAATAAAGTCGCTTGAACTGGTTGCAACCAGTGAAAAGGGTTTGAAGTAGACATTGTTTCATTTAAAGGGGTTATAAGCCAAATAGGTTGGTATCTACTGCCTTAGAGGATAAAAGGGGCCAAAAAAAAAGATCCAACTACGAAGATAAATTAGAGATACAGTACTTTATTGTCTCAATTAATCAATTAATTGATTTTTCTATAAAATGAAAACTGTGAAAAATGCCAGAATAATTTCCCACAGCCCTAGTAGGTAACGTCTTCAAATGTCTAATTTTGTCCAAATAACCAAAAGATATTTATTTTACTATCATATGTGACGAAGAACGGCAGCAAATCCTCACATCTGAGATGCTGGAAAATCAGAATATTTGGCATTTTTGTTTGAAAAAAATTGTTGGCATTAGACGTTTCTGCAAGACACCGACACGCTGAATGTCGACGTTTTTGCATTCGGTATGAGCAAGTAACGTAATATAACGGCCGTTATTGAAATTTATGCGGTATAATAACGAGTAGAACAAGCGAGAAAGTCCACTAAGTGCGGGTGGTGCTTGTGTTGCTTGTGTCCCGTGTGAAACCAAAAGTCAACATTGACTTGTTACGTAATGTTACGTCAGAAAGTCTGCTAAGTTATTTTTTGCACTAGTTATGTTACGTTGTTACGTTACGTTGCGTTGTTACGTTGCGTTGTTACGTTGCGTTGTTACAGTACATTGTTACGTTGCATTGTTAGAGTACGTTGTTACAGTACGTTGTCACGTTGCGTTGTTGCATTGCGTTTTCACGTTACGTTGTTACGTTGTTACGCTGCGTTGTTACGCTGCGTTGTTACATTGCGTTGCTACACTGCATTGTTAAGCTGTTATGTTACTGTTTTAACACAAACTATGATCTTTTTTTCTAACCTTAATCGAGTAGTTTTGTTGCCTAAACCTAACCAATCATTTCATAATGTTAACCATGTGGCACTAAGCGTTTATTCAAGCGTGATATGAGGCTGATGTATTTATAAAACATATTTTTTGGGTTCAGAAACCAACGTATCCCATGGTTTGCAGAAACTTGCAATTTTTTTCTGGTGACTGGGCTAATGATATGATTATATCCAATAATAAATAAGTAGTGATTTAAGGATTGCCCCGTGATAACTTCCCAGAGTTGTACAAATCCTGTCTTTTAGTTCTCTAAACCTCAGTGGAGAGTGGCATCTTATGAGCATTAAAAGGTATGGGTGTATCATTAAAAATAGACTATGACGTCCGTATTTCATCTTCTCACCAGTACCAGCACCTCCTGGTAATGCACTGGTCTATTTTCAGTCATGAACGCGGCCTTGGCCCCAGTTGGCAAACGTGTCTCCTGCATCTCCAGCAGTAAGATAAGACGTGTCCCCTCAGAAAGAGGGAGGGAGAGGGGGAGGGGAGGTCGGGGTGAGAGGGTGCGGGCAGAGACAGTGGAAAGGAAGATGGAGGAGCACTTTAATAGTATGATTCAGCAGAGGTATCAATTCCCACAGATGGCAAGCTGGCTCCTATTGACTTACATAGGAGGGGAGTAAAGAGGCAATCAAAACCACCCCGGGGACAGACAGTCAGCACATCAAAAGGGAGCGGGATCAGTGTGTTCAAGGCTCCCCCGGCAGACCCGCTGAGCTCCGTCAAGTGTGAAGTCAATGTACTTTAAAATGCTTCAAAATCGAATCAATCCAGCGATTTCATTTGGAGGCGATGCACAAAAGCGTTAAATGTCACTGTAAACACAAACCTCTATAATGTGCCTCCTCTGTCATGAGACGATGCGTTACTTTGCATACTCCCTCAGCTCGCCTGCCTCTATTCATCCAGACAGACAACTGGAGATCCTGAGTGACACGACCCGAGGCGGCCTGAGACCAGGTGTCAGAGGATGTCCTGTGACACCTAAACGCACCGTAACGACAGCCGCCTGTTTCACACTTTCTCACCAGCCCGCTTTGACTAACACAACAAAGAGGAGAAGACAGAGGAAAGGTGAGAAAGCCGTTCCCACCTAAAGATGGAACGACCTGCAACCCGAGGATCTCACCTCTGCACTTAGTACGACGAATACAACCACGCCGGTCTCGCTGCAGGAGTGAAGCCACATTAACCTTTTAATCAGTCTGATGAATTCTGCCAGACAGACGGCAGCCTGACCTCCAACCCCTGACGAGTGATGGAGCGAGTTGGCACTGACAAGACACCATTAATATTTCATCAACGGTGCTTTAATGATCATTAAACTGCACTGTGAACTCCGCTGGTAACATGTGATCCGGTGTTGTACTGTCGGCTTGTCTTTGTAATAAATAAGGATGAATCAGCCTGGAATTATAGGCGGAAAAAGAGCTGATATTGACAGCAAAAATACTGCAAATAAAGCTCAATAAATAAAAGTGAGATGGCAATCTGACAAATTAATGTTTCTGTAGCATTCGTAACGATGCTGACAGATTAATATAAAAGTTTGCAGCAACACAATTTAATTTCTTATGCATTAAAATCAATGAATGAGCTTTAAGTGTGTGTCTGATTTTCCTGTCATGTTGGATAAATCTATAAAAATGTGTTTTCATTCATTTTTTTCCATACAAAGAAAGAAATAAAACTAATTTTCTGCTTCATGCCAACTGCTTATTATATGAATATGCAGCAAAACGCATTACATAGGCAACAGCATGACAGCAAATAAATTGATAGCTTGATAATCAGACTGCATTGCCACTTTGTTTCACTTCATTCATAAGTCTGGCTTTGCTCTCTGTTTGTTGTTTTGCACAAAAAATGTCTAACAAGCGAAATATCAAGATGAAAGCTGCAAAAATAGCTGCATATTTTTCACGTCGATACAAAATATGTACAGATTTAAGAGTTGTTATCTGTCCAAGTTGACTCACGACAACCAGCTGCACCGATTTCCGTTTTTTTGGTTGCGATTTATGTGACATTTATCTCACATGAAGATGATAGTCCTACTCTTAATCCAACCAACTGTACAAAGCTCTGACAGGTGTGGATGTTGGATATACTGGCACTGCATCAAAACACGCAGCTTCCACATTCATGTCGGTACAGATGCAAAGGTTTCTGGCAAGAACATGCAGGATCATCCTGACCTCATTTGTCTATGTCATTTTGTGAGGCAAATTTTTTGTTTTTTTTCTTATGTTCTGCCCTGGTAACCGTCTCATGACCTCAGATTCATCCCAGGTAGGGAACAAAGAGCCATTGAATGCCAAAAAAGCCACCAACGTAACAGCTTCCACGTATGAAAAGGGCTTATGTTGTAATTCTGGTAACATGTCAGATTACTCATTGTATGTGGAAAGAGTTGGCATGCATCAGCATCAGCACATGTGGGCTTTACCCTTCACCGCCGCGGGCAAACAAAAGGTGCCCATCCGTCTCTCGCTCCTCCTCCGCTCTGTCAGCTCAACAATGATTATTAAACGTGTGGGCATGTTTCCTTTCAAACTCAAAGTCCTTCTACTAGCACGGCGGCGGCAGCAGGACACATAAACACAGTATGTAGGTCAGTCAAACAGTTTGTGTCTCTCTCTCTCGCCACGGCTGAGGTGAACTGACAGCAAAATCAAACACGTTGTTTGCCGAGTGTGACTCATCTCACCCGGAGAACCCGGGAAGTGGAGCAGGGTTTGATGTTTCCCTCCTCGCCACTGTTTGAGTGTGACTGTTTGGTGTGAGCGACCAGACGTCTACCTGTCTGACAGCAGCTGGGGATCACGTTTCCTCTTTCTCTCTTATGATTGATGGGCGACCTCCTGCGTGTTTATAGCAGTGTGTCAATCGGTGGCGTAAACTGTGCCGGGCTACTTGTGAGCAAGCAGAGGAAGCAAGAAAGATGTCATGCGATGAAATCCATTAAATCCATTCAGTGAATTACACGGAGAAAAACACACGGCATGTACAATTTTCCATTTGATGTAATGGCCATAAAACTCAGTGTCATGGGTCTGTGTATTAATATAAGTGTGACAAAGCTTCAATGGAACAGAATATGTGGGATTATTCACATTTTTCTGTGAATAAACATGGGGGAATTCACGTTGGTTTAAGAGGTTAAAGATGAAGTCATGTCTAATGATGTGTCTTTGTAGTGTAAAGCTAAGGCTTGAAGAAGTTTTTAAAGACACACACATAATAATAAGACTAATTATTGAGAGCTAACTAAGTCCTCCACAGCGTAAAGGTATTTTTATTTGACAATAATTTTTTTTTAAAGTACACGCTAGACTGCGTTCTCTTAGTAAAAACAGATGTGGACTAGTTTATTTCAACCACAAAAATCAATAAAAAACCTGACAACGTTTTAATAGAAATGTTGTAGTTCTGGTCCTGTGAGGAGCGTTTTAGATGTCTGATAGTTAGCAGATGGTTTTTCTTTTACGTGGCATGCTTATGGTTAAAGTTTGTTTCTGCTCCAAATGAGGGTGAGGTAACTCTCTGAGACTAAGGCCCCCCACTACCCACTTCCACTCTGTTTGCACTTTGGCGTGGAGGGTCCGCCGTAGTGCCATCCTAAACCAATTAGTGGGAAGTGAACTACGTGTAACGCCGCCTTGTGCTCGTCACCGAAGACACTCCATACAAATAGTTTGACTATAGTCCGACTACCTGTACAAACATTTATATGTAAACTGCTCAAACTAAGATAAACATTTAATATTGTTATACAGACGTTAAAGGGACAGTGTGTAGGATTTGGTGGCATCTAGTGGTGTGGTTGCAGATTGCAACCAACTGAGAACCCCTCTGCTCACTCCTCCCTTACCGTGGTAACGCCGTTCGCCTCGCTCAGAGGTCATTCTTACCATAATAACACTACTTTAGGAGCAACGGAAGTCAAACGGCGGCTGGCGGTACCACGGTTTTAGACTCTGCGGCTCACGTTACCACAGTTTCACAAGCGTGTCGGAGACCTACGGTGGCCTTCGGGTAACGTAAAAACGTGAAAGGCTCTCTCTAGAGCCAGTGTTTGGTTTGTCCGTTCTGGGCTACTGTAGAAACATGGTGGAGCAACACGGCGGATTCCGTGAAGAGGACCCACTCCCTAAGTAGATATGAAGGGTTCATTCTAAGCTAACGAAAACACAACGATTCATAGTTTCAGATGATTATACACTAATGAAAACATAGTTATGAATACTATTTTCTATTTCTACTAATAGATCCCCTGAAATGCTACACACTGCTCCTTTAACAACTTATAAATACATTTAGGATCAAATATAGCCTACCCTTGTCTAGTCTACAAAATGGTAGACGAGGTGGAGTGTTAGTTTTTGCAACAGTCCCTGTAGATATACGAGAAGATATTTACAAAAACAACCAAAGAAATGCCACCAAGGAAGCTCGGGAGTTTTATTTCTCTCCACAGGCTTACAGTAGGTTGCCGCTTCTCAAAGATGCTACGATGATACGAAACCATGGTTACAAAAAGACAATTCCTGTTTCCCCTGGAGAGAGGGAAGTTTGTCCCGAAGCTTGCCGCTGTATTTACAGTATACCCTAGGGATGCTTCATTCAGCCTTGAGCGGGACTACAAACTACTAAACTCAAAATACAGTGGAGGCTGAATGTCATTAGTTTTGCAGCTCTTTAGTCATAAACTGTAGCGCTGGACAAATTGTGATTTTTACCTGATGACGGCGCTCGAGGAAAAGTCAAGAGGATCCCCAAAGTTAATACAGTTAATCCTGCAGGGGGACATTATAGCAAATGATAGTTCTCTGAACGTCTTTAGGATTGATCTGTGCACCATAAATCTCTGTGAAAGGCAATATTTGTTGATATATTTCAGTCTGGACCAAAGTAGCGGACCGACAGACCGCTGGTGTGGCTAAAAGGGCAGAATAGCACGAGAGAAGGCCCTCAACTAATTACTTTACAGCATGAATATTTATAAAAGAAAAAGCGACTGTGACGATATCAGGTCATTTTCTAGTCATGTATTCAGTTTTAAAACTGCAGGAACATTGAGTTCAGTCCGGATGCATAAAGAAGGTCACATGACATCAGTTTCATTCACTGGTACGGAGCGACTCAAGGCTGGACATCAGCGTGACTGATTGACATACTTCCTTTTCTGGGGGGAGATGTTAATGCGCACGGACACGGATTGGTGAGTCCTTGGATCTTTTTTTCCTATTCCTCTTTAACATGTGCACACTTCTACTCCTGCTGCACACCGCCTGTCTCTTTAAACTCAACACTACAGACTCTCATGTTTAGTCCCAAAATGCAAACTTGGTATTCACGGTATTTTCAATGTGCAAGTCACCAGAGCCATCAATCCAAACTATGACGCCAAGCCAGTCTATCTTAAAGAGTGTAGGGATACAGCTAATGATTATACTTATTATTTAGTGTATAAAATGTCAAAAAATCTTCCCAGAGCTCAAAGTAGCATCTTCAAATTGCTCTAAAACCAAAAGTTTTTCTTTATAATGATGTACAAAAAAGAGAAAAGCAGGAAATCCTCAAATTTAAGAGGCTGGAACCGACAAATATTTGTCACTTTTTCCCATGGTTGTCAATCCATTTTCTTTCTATTGACTGATTAATTAATCCGCCAATTATTTCAGCTCTAAACATCTCAGCTATGTCCTACTGCTGAATACCAAGACGAACGTTATTATCACGCACAAATCTAACAGGAACGTACAATTTCACACATGCCACAGATTCCTTGCTTTATATACATATACTCTATACGCCTCTCTCTCATGTGACGTGAATTAAAACACAGGAATAAAGTCAGTTACAGCTAAATACCGAAGATAATAATGTCACATTTGAACTTCCTTCAACTGAATCTATATGCTGCAGCGTTCCTCTCCTCCACCAGGACTTGGCTTCATCTATGGAGGTCTGATGGGGAACTCCTGGAGAATTAGCTCTAATCCAGCTGGAGCGTCCAGCTTTGATGAGGACTGTCGGTACAATATTGCACATGACACTACACTCTGCTATGCACTGACGTCCCCTGCATGCAAATAGAAAAACAGGGCTGACCAGCTCCAGTATTCAGTGCTGCATCTGAAAGTTGACTTCTATGAGGTTATGAAAGTGAAAAGCTACACCTTTAGAGAGGAAAGGTAAAGCGGTGTTACTGAGTGCTAAGTTGGAAGAAAAGTTTTAAATGAGAGTTTTTAAATTTAAAGTTAAAGTTTAAAGTTTTTGAATGTGTACATTTTCTTTATCAAGTTGTATATTTAAAAAAGCATGTGAGGTTAGCCGATGACATCATTCACCAGAGGGACCAATACGGTTACATAACAGCCAGACATGGCTGTGAGGAGCGCTCCACACTATACTGCTCCAAATACTCTCTTTCTGAGGCTCCATATAGGACAAAGGTCTGCTTACTTATTTAAATCTGAGAAAAACATATAAGTCAGATACTGATCTCAACTACATTATTTGCGAGCAGCAGAAAAAGTTAAGAAAGAGATGACAACTCATCCATACAAGGTAAAAATGTGAGGATTTGTAGCTTAACTCTTAAGACATGGAATGAGTCATTTTTTTTTTTTTTTTGCCAAGAATCAGTGTATACTGTATATCCTTGTTCGTTTTGACTTACATACTTATTTGGTTAAAATTGTGATTTCGAATGTAAGTTTAAAGCAGTTAGCAGGTTTATAGGTGCCAACATCGTTAGCTGGTCATTTGTCATCACCACAACTGGACCTATTCATGCGAGACAGCAAACCAAGCGGCAACCTCCGGATCTGAAAAGTGAAGCCAATGCTGAAGTGCCTTAAACTTTCATTCTTTCTAACAGCCAGCAGGGGGCGACTCCTCTGGTTGCAAAAAGAAGTCCGATTTTATTGAAGTCTATGAGAAAATGAGCCTACGTCTCACTTGATTTATCACCTCAGTAAACATTGTAAACATGAGTTTATGGTCTCAATCGCTAGTTTCAAGTCT
>CAKAOH010025514.1:0-11831 GCA_916701665.1 Sebastiscus tertius | reverse complement strand
CACACACGCACACACACACACACACGCACACACACACACACACACACACACTGACCCAGCTACATGCCAGAAATCTTGAAAATGTATCCACACCAGGGACAGTTTAGTACAGATGGAGGGAGGAGGTGGAAAACGCTCCTGTACTGTTAATCCCTCTGCTCTACTTCAGCTTCTCTGCAGAGACCAGAATAAAAAAAAGTAATTTTAACAGATTTACTGAAGAAAATTTAACACAAAACGCACATTTTTGACCTTTTATTCTTCAACTGAGAGCTGAGCTGAGCCTGCTCTTTTCTAACGACGCCCTGTTTCACACTTACACAGTTACACATAGTGCACGTTCACATCTGGTAGTTTCTACTGAGCGGATCCTCTCTGGAGCATCGCTGCAGTTCACTGCCTGCCTTGCTCAATGGCATTTTGATAGATGTCAAATGTCAGACGTTTTCACTGGAACTACTTTCTGCTGAAGAAATTATTATCCATACATAATAATATTATTATCCAGAGTAACCAAGGAAGAGATGATGATGTTTTTAATGTCCCTTGTAGTGAAGGAGGTTAAATAACGCTCCAAAGTTGGGCTCAATTTTGGCGAGGAAAAACTGTCATGGCCATTTTTAAAGGGGTCCCTTGACCTCTGACCTCAAGATGTGTGAATGAAAATGAGTTCTATGGGTACCCACGAGTCTCCCCTTTACAGACATGCCCACTGTATGATAATCACATGCAGTTTTGTGAATATTTCTGAATACTGGGGTCCCTAAACAGTCTGGAATTCCATAAATTAGGTCTCACTGTAAAGCTGAGACTCTAGTGGATAAAATGACCTGTGGTGACCTCTAGGATAATCACAGCTTCATGAAACTTTACAGCCACAAACTAGAGACCTAGAGCATTCAGAGGATGGATGGATCAAACTAGAGACCTAGAGCATTCAGAGGATGGATGGATCAGACTAGAGACCTAGAGCATTCAGAGGATGGATGGATCAGACTAGAGACCTAGAGCATTCAGAGGATGGATGGCTTTCCTAGTTAGATTGACAATAAGGGGGTTTCTGAGCAGTTTACACAACAGAAGTGCTCGCCATCCAATACCCGAAAAAGCCAATTCTTGCAGAAATCTCCAAAATGTCAAAAGTTTTTGATCCCAAATCACAGCATGGCTTTTTCTCTGGTGTTCCTCAAGGTCTTGGTGTCTTAATGTGGTATTTTGGAGGGATTATTGATTATTTTTATCAATTCTCCAGTGGTAGAAAATGGTTAAATTTAGCACCAAATCTGTGGAACAAATGGTATCAACCCAGAAATTGCTGCAACAATGTATGAGACATAATAGAGCATGAGGATGACCATCATATACTTCTATCATCATGTTCTAAACCCTTAAGATAGATGTTTGCATCTGATGACAGTATGCATTAACCCACCCTGCTTCACTACATGTTTTGCAGCCTTATTATAAAGTGTTACCATCGTTTTTAAATGCTGAGAGCATCCCAGAGTTAAATCTTTTATATGGACGGCTGCACACATTTAGAAGACGGATGCCTGCAGATAAGAGGAAACGTTTTTCTCTTTCTCCGCTCTCAGTAAGAAGAATGTTTTCAGTAATTTGGGTGAAGCGACCCTTTATCTTAGTGAGCTTAACCCAGTGAACTACAGCAATGATTGATGGCTTATTATCAGCGTGAAACGGTCAGACTTGTTTGCTTTTTGGATATCTAGTCACCCATTTCACCGACCTTGTTTTCCATCGTGTTTGCATGTCACATCAGCTCTAATCTCGGTTTATGGTTTATGATAAAAATGTGTCATATTTGTGTCTTGGAGTTGTTTTCAGGTAAGCGTCATTATGCTGCGGCCTCAGTCTGTTTGCTTTGGGGGGAGGGGGGGATTGCTCTGTCACAGCCTGTGGCCTCCAACTAACTGATCTCCTTATACACTTCCCCAACAGCTCAGGTAATCCATTAATGCAGCGAGGGAGGATGGAAGGTAATATGTTACTGGACTGGAACGCGTTCATGTGACGCTGAGCGGAGCCTGGAAGGTGTAATCTGCATCACTCACAGTCACCTCACATCCATTCGGCGCTGTCGGAGAGGCTTTCCGTCACAGCTGCAGAGAGAGAGGAGGATGAGGTCTGCCTTTTAGCGGTAATACTGAGTTCATTATTAACTCGGCGGAGCTGAGAGGCAAACAGACACTCTGTAAACATTTCTCCCCATCAGGTTTATTTCCTGTTGTCTCTTCTTGGAAAGGGAGGGAGCAGAAACAATGAGTGAACTCTGACCTATACATCTTTTCTAAATAGATTGCAGTTTGCACACTGGGCGACAGTGAAGGCATCATCCCACAGCACAGACAGAGTGGGAGGAGAGACAGGAGGTTACAGTTCAAGGGAAAGAATGAGGGAGGGAAGGATGGTGACGGGAAACCAGGCTGGGTTGAGGACATCCTGTGCTGTGAGTCTTTACCCTGTTGTGTACCCACCTGGCCTTCAGACAGATACCTCTGTCAGCTAATACAGAATCAACCTGTGAGAGCAGATAAGGCTGGCCTGAAGGGGTCGTTACATGAACCCATGTGGAAGGTTTTAGTGTGGTAGAGAGATCCATTATGTCGCAGAGATCAACACAGACAAACATTTGGGTGATATGAGCTGTTCAGCATTTCTAAAATTAGTCTACGGGCCATCCCTCTTTCTTCAAAAGCTCTTTTGGCTCTTGATAGAGGGGAAGAGAAAAGACTAAAAGCCACAATTGAAACCAGATGAAAGAGGACACGGAGTGAAAAGCGCATGTCGTGTCAGCGTCTAACTTCCTCTCATTATCCAATAAGAGGGCAGCGGTGTCAGCGTCCAACATCATCCCATTATCCAGTGAGGGGGCAGCATGTCGGCGGTGCCCGAGATACTCGGGGGACGGGGAGACGTAAACAAAGAGCAGAGTTTAGATTCAAACAGGAGTCTGTCCTGGTTCCTTTTTAGTGAAACTCTAGAGTGCAGCAGCTCCAGGCGTGGTATGCTCATTGTAAACACAGCCATGAGGAGGCAGACACAGGCGGAGGAGGATCTGCTTTCTGTCTATTCAGGCAAGAGGAGGACAAACTAGCAGAGGCATTACATCATCTCTAACACGTTCACATGTATACTATCAGAACAGACATTTAAAGGGATGATCACCACACTATTTATGATTGTCATTTCTTCTGCATTAATCACTCAATGTATTCACATTCTGTAATCACTTTCCCATATACAGTAGTTGTTTTTATCGTTAGTGGTGGAGTCCGACATTCATATTGCCCACATAAGAAGAATACACCAGATTCGACTGTGATCATTAAAGGAACTGTTTGTAACTTTTTAAGCGTATAAATGTACCGGGTCGGGACACATGCATGTTTGCGTGTGGCCGCTGTCTCGTCTCCTCTGCCTGCCTGCCTTCACTCAGACAGCGCGCGCATTCTCGCTCAGCTCGCTCCACCTCTAGACGTGAACGCGCGCTCACTCCACACTACAGAAGAGTCAGTAGCTCTGAGAATATCTAGTGAATGTTCAGTGGACGTTTGTGCAGAAATAACTGCTGCAGCTCCTCCAGACCAACAGAGGTTTTCCGTGTCTTGTGAAGTGACGGGGCTCCGCAGCGAGAAACGTTACTGTCTCATTACCTACCGGGTGCCGGTGTCTCCCTGTTCACTCCGGCTGCAGGCGGAGATGACAACGTTACTCGCTGCAGAGCCCCGCTGCATCAGTCTGCGCTTAAGCAGGAAAAGCCAACACTAAGATCAGATCTAAATCATGTTCATGGAGAGACCTTGGTCTGGTCAGCTAACATTACTGCCTAGCAGCTGGAATATAGAGTGAAATTGTGCTTTTAGCTGACGTGTGTCTCCTCACTGTTTTGAGCGATGCTTGTTCAAGTCTATTTAGAGCGAGCACAAGCGCGAGCCAGACTCTGACTTTCGTTGACTTAACGGCCACAGGTGTCGCTGTTAACAAGCAATTCTGAAAGTTACAAATAGTCCCTTTAAATGTGCATTCAGCCACAAACACAACAGTAGATGGTTTTATAATAGAATGACAGCCGTAGCTAATTGAAGTAGGGTAAAGAATGAAGAGGCCTGCTGGTTTTGTAATGTAACTCTATCTCAGAGATTTGTCCTATTGTGAGTCAATGAGGTGCTCCAGGATATAACAGCTGCACACTTCACACTGTACATGACAGTGTAATGAATAACCCCGACATGTGCTGCTTATCCACCTTGGACTGGTAGGAATAGGTTCACGCTTCGATGCAGCACAGCTTTGTCTTAATCCACAACATAGGAGATATGACATTTTTTGTAATCTAAGCCGCCCACAACATTTGAGCAAACTGTGAGGGACAGCTGTAGTAAAACTGTATGGAACATCATAGCTTGGTGACAATTGCTCCAAATTTGTAGAATGAGTAGCAAAATAACAGATTTGGATCCTGGCAACAAAGATTACTTTGTAAGAGACATGTTCAATAATGAGGTTCAATAGTGAAATAACATTTTGTAGACTGGACTGAGTTGTTTTCTGAGCTATCTTTCCCTCCTTTGCTCGTCTACACACCTGCTCTGAATCAGCCTCGTTAGTCCTGCAGCCAATCAGCTGCCTGTTCGTTCTCCTGCCTGATCACCTCATTCCCCTCACCTGAGCTCCTCCGCCCATCTCTCCACCTGCACCTCATCCTCTCGTCAGGTCAGTCTGTATTTAAGTCCTGTGTTTTCAGTTCCCTCTTTGTTGGGTTTTTGTTCTGTGATTGTCAGTTTGTCTGGTCTGCGTTAACGTGAACAAAGATTCTTTTCTTTGAGTTCCTGTTGCCTGCAGACTCAGTCAGTCTGCGTCTGGGTCCACCTGCTCCGCTCTTCATGACAGCCATAGTTGAACCCATAATTATCTTGGTACGCGCCTTATCATTATCAAATGTTTATTGTTGTGTTTTTTCTATTTTAAGACTAAACTAAGACCACATATCACAATTAAAAATAATGAAAATAAAAACAAAAATGTTGACATTCAACGTTTGCAGTACACTAAACAGCAGACAGACACAGTTAGAGACCAGCTGGTGAACATAGTGGAGCATTTAGCTGCTAAAGAGACAGATATTTACCTCAGGAGTTGGTGGTGGAGACCAAAAACAGAGCTAAAAGAGAGAGAATATTGGACTTACATTCATCAGATGGACACAAACACAAAGACTCCTGATGAATCATGTGTAAATAAGCAACTGTTTGCTGATTTGGTGATGAAGTTCAACATATCAATTTAAAGGATTATGTCAGGTTGTCTTCACAGCTCCCAAATTTAGATCATGAATCAAAAAAGTGGACACATTTGTATCTTAACAGCTGTATGATAAAACAACGCTGAGAAATCAACGTGCTCTTTTGAACACATCTTAATGTTGAGCGGGTAACGATGATGGAAAAGGTCTATTAGTGCAACAACAACAGTGTGTTTCTATCATGATGAGGAGGAAGAGACCATCACAGAGACCTGAGAGAGCCCAGCGAGGTGCTCAGGCTTTATTAGATTTGTTCTGTGGTTGTCGGGGGGGATTTCTACGCAAACTGTCTGTTGAGGAGGATTCTTCAGTCGGTCCCAGAAGAGACTTTCACAGGAAAAGACCATAAAATCCTTTCAGAGAACATTCCAGCAACAATATCACAGTCTACTAGAGCAAGCCAAGTTTATAGCTCTGATATGAAATGTTGGAGAATTTACCCAGCGCACACACACACACACACACGCACACACGCACGCACACACACACACACACACACACACACACACACACACACACACACAGACACACACACACACACGCACACACAGACACACACACACACACACACACGCCCATCCCTGGAGAAATATTCATGGACTTGAAAACTCAGTTTACTGGACTGAAAATACATTTAAATGAAATGCGTTATAAAAAGATGTTTCATGAGTTTATTAGAGAGTTTCCAAGAATCCAGTCCCTCATTCGTCTGTTAATGAAACATCTGGAGACTTGTGAAGCGTTGGATATGGAAACACTGTCCCCTGCTGGCTGGAGACACACACTGCAGACATTTATGTTTGAGCATGTTACAGTAAAATAGTCTTCAGTGTCTGATATGAAGGTTAGCTTTACTATGCATTGCTCTGGTGTGATGAAAGCGTCAGGACTTGCATTGCAAATGATTACACTTCCTATGATTACCTCGTAGTTGGTCTTGTTTGATGTTTGGAACAATGAAGGGTCTTGCTTTGACAGCCCAATGTCTTTTGGGGTATTCTTTCTATTTACTTTCTGTATATACACTTTTACTTCAGACACATTTGAGCAGCCAAAGACACATCACATAATGAAATTTAATAAATATATACACACAGCCTCACATACATAAAAGTAGATAATATACACATACAGTATATAAACAAACAAAAACACCTACTTTTATGCACCAGTTTGTGTAGGTTAAAAATATATATAGTATATATAGTATATAAGTCTTTATTGATCCCCGGAGAGGACAGCGGCAAAAAGACAGAATAAGTACAAATAAATAGAGAACTAAAAATAAGAATAAATAAAATAAAATAAGAGGAAAATAAAATAAAATAAAATAAGATAACATATAATATGGAAGAATAAATAAAATAAAATAAGAATAAATAAAATAAAATAAGAGGAAAATACAATAAAATAAAATACAAATAAAATAAGATAAAATATAATATAGAAGAATAAATAAAATAAAATAAGAGGACAATACATGTGTAGAAACTGTTCATATACAAGAATGAACAAGATCAATTAAAGACAAATAAATCTGATTCAGTTCATGGAGAAAGTCTGTAATCCATGAAAAGCAAAGAGAGTTTTTCCAATCATAAATTATGTTTCTCCTCCTTCAATGAGAGTGTTCAACTAGAGACAGGTTAAAACTGAAGTTACATTTGCTAAACTAATACAGCCACTTTAACATAAACCATGTCTGAATGTTACGTGTTATGTTAAGCTGAAGAGTTTGACTTGAATCTTATAAAAATGTGCTTAAATATCCTGGTGAACAATAACGTTTCTCTGCCATGTTTAATATTTATTTATTTTTTATAGCACAATTTAAAATACAGCGTAATCTGAAGGTGCTCTAGAGAGAGCCTTCGTTACCTGAAGGCCACCGTAGTTCTCCGACACGCTTGTGAACGTGAGTCACAGAGTGTTAAACCGTGGTACCGCCAGCCGCCGTCTGACTTCTGTTGCTCCTATAGTAGTGCTATTAAGGTACGGATGACCTCTGAGTTACAGCAGTCTTGGAAAGGGAGGAGTACTCAGTTGGTTGCAACCTGCAACCTCACCACTAGATGCCACCAAATCCTACACACTGTACCTTTAAGAGGAGATCTCCTCACAGCAGTACGGACAGGAGGAATGATTACAGTGATCAAAAATTCTTTCAATATAAAAATGAGGATGTTTTAAAACAATGCATCTTCTTGCGTCTTGCAGCAGTGGGTCATGTGAGGGGTCTTCTAATCTTTCAGATGAAAGTTCTAATGCAGCACTGAGCTTCAGCTGACTGTAATCACCTTCTTGTCCGTCATGTACAGTTCAATATATTGTTGAAACAAAACCACATCACGAGGAAAAAGTAAATCTAGCTGCAACTTTTATTTCTTTTTTGATATTTTTCAGTCGATAAGTTTCAGGTTAGTAATGATGAAACAGTATTTGTAAATCCACCAAGACATGCTCACCTGACAAGGCTTTAATTACTGCAACACTTCTCACTTATCCAGGCATCTTAAACAAACCTGCTCAGGACGCCATCTGGACCAGCTGCTTGTCTCCATTCACCTTCCTCCTCCTCCTCCTCCTCCTCCTCCTCCTCTGAGCCTTCAATGGATAAACTGTCAAGCTGAGCTGATACACACGAGTCAACAAAGCCAGAGGAGGGTCTGTCTGTTGGCCGGTCGGGGGGAAGGGGCTGTTTACTACATCAGATAAAGCTGTTTGCTTTGTTTGGTCTTCTACTGTCACCTGGACGCAGGATATTCAAGGTCGTTGCAGGTCATTCTGAAAGTTTTGGACAGTTTAACTTACTGGATTTTTTCCCAGTAAACTTTGACCTGCTGTTGAAATCAGAATCCAAAAAGCTCCGTGTGATACACAAAAGACAAAAATGACAGTTTTGTGTCGTACGGTAAGCAGTCAGTGTCAACAGACAAACAGAGATTTGTATATATATAAGAAACATTTACAGGATCGACTGCCGTGGTGAAAAACACATGTAAACATTTGGACCGGTACGGATCACATGATGACAAAACAACTTTTCATTTTGGTGGCGTTGGCCCGTTTACTGACACAGAAACTGGTTTTGAAGGATGAATGAAGTTTTGAGTTATTACATTTTGCAGACATGCAATAGAGTTGTGATGTCCCATCAAACAGTTGTGACTATTGCACTTTAGTTTAGAGAATATTAAGACTGTTTAAAAAAATATGAGTCAAAGCGATTGAGGGAAACTGTAGAAATATTCTGTCACAAGTAAAAATCCTGCATTCACACTTTACTCAAGTAAAAGTACAAAAGTGCTTGCATCAAAATATATGCTACTTAATGTAAAAATCATCACTATCCATAATAATACACAGCATAAAGCGTTTAGTCATTTTATTTTTGCATTAATAATCTGAAATAAAATAAAATAAGAATAAATAAAACGAAATAAGAATAAATTTAATTAAATTAAATTAAAAAAATAAAATAAAATATAATAAGAATATGAATCAATAAATTAAATAAAATAAGATAATGAAAATGGATTTCCTCAAAGCTCGTGTTTAATGAATCCATCCAGTAATTCATTAACTTTCCATGTAAAAACTCAAACTGTTGGTTGAGGCCTTTTTATTCCATCACTAAATTCATTACAATAAAGAACACAGAGATGAGGAAATAAATGCAGCTTGTACTGTCAATATGTGGTGCAGGTCCCATTCTCACCACTGAGGGGCAGTGTAGTGTAAAGTGTGCAGCTCAGATGAGGAAGATGTTGTCCTGAAGGTAGAGGTGAGAGGTGAAAGGTGAGAGGTGGGTTGTGTTCAGATTTTCTTTTCACTTCTAGTCCATACTGCAGCTGCCCTAACAAAGTATGCACTGTTGCATGCCGTATGCTCACATTTTGGACATACTACTTGGACCTTGCTCCTTGAACTTTGACCCTTTTTCTCACATCTCCTCTGCTCAGAGGATTGTGGGTCAGAATAGCCAGAACAGCATGCTGGCTTGCATTCTGCAAAATTCGACCGGATGTAGTCAGACATCGTGGTATTTTCGGCACACTGCATTTGACGTACTATGTATTGGGACGTACTAAATCATGTTCTGGCATACTAAATAATATAGGTATTGGAACGCACAGGTGGAGTGGAGACAGAAGTCACTTCTATATAGCTGGTTCACATCCTCTGTTCTGTAGAGCATCAATGAAAACATCAAATAAGCAGAAGTATGACTCACAGGGGATTCTAATAAAGAGAAGTATGGGAGACTAAAGCCGCTGATGTGTTTGTTCCATTTTCTAATTTCAATTAGAAACCTTTCCACAAACAAACACATGTATAATCTGACAGAAGGGCTGCCTAGACTGTATGATACCAATTCATACATACACTGTACACGCTACATAGATAGATAGATAGATAGATAGATAGATTACATGCAGCAAATGAAAGTTATGAATTTGCATTTTAAGAGCATCTGAGGCACAAGAAGAACCAGAATATTATGCATAATGAGATTTAACGAGATATCTGTATCTGTTTTCATTCATCATCATCCTCCCTGTGTACTTCCTACACCTGCTGGCTTCCCACAAGGCATCTGGATCGTTGACCTCCGACCCCCAGCTGCAGCTCTGTGCTGGGGACACTCGAGATGCCCTCTGTGACAATGTATGGAGCACACATGCAGATACACACACACACACACACACACACACACACACACGAGAGAGACACACACTTAATTTGATTACCTGCAATAATGCAAAACAGTGACAGACAGGTGCTCTCATAAACTGGATTACTGGAAACACACCGCCTGTGTGTGTGTGTGTGTGTGGCTTTGTTTCTCCTTTAAACAGTATGACAGGCATCCCCATATGTCTGGGACCCCTGTTGTTGCCTGACATTACGCTCTCTCTCTCTGTGTGTGTGTGTGTGTGTGTGTGTGTGTGTGTGTGTGTGTGTGTGTCATTCATGTATTTGTGTGCAAATAGACGTCCGATGGAGAGCAGAAGGCTGCAGGCTGTTATCTGTTCATGTGAATGTTTGCTGTAACAACAGAGCCCTGGCTTCTGTGCACCAACAACCAAAGGAAATCTACTCTGACATAAAGATAACGCCATCACACACACACACACACACACATACACACACACACACACACATGCAGAAGCAGAGAGAGCAGACAGATGTGATGTGGACTCTGGAGAGCACTCGTGGGAATATTGGGAATCGGATTAGGGACGAGAGCGTGAGTCAGGAGAGCTCTAAGACAAAGAAAGATGGACAGAGTTGATCAAATATGATGAAAGCTAGCTTTTACTGCTGTAAGGTCACAAACAGCCGCCGTGTGATGAGGACAATCACACTCCTAATATGTGTAAAGCGTGACAGATGTGCCCGCCTGGCCTCGGAGAAACCAACCACCTAATCAGTCCCACAAGCCTTCTGCAGCGGGGCCATAAAATGCAAATACGTGCCACTCTGATGCCGACTCACCGCTCACTCAGTCTCACAGAACAACACCAATCATAGACGGGGAGGGCCCTTCTGATTGCTCCTGGCTTAAAGTGGGAACGGCAGGTGTGACCTCTAGTTTAGATAAGAGATAAGCATCTACTGTATGTGAGTCTGTTTGTAAGTTTGTGATTCTAATGGAGACGTAACGTCGTTACCGACACCTCTGGCTGCGCATATATATATATATATGTGTGTGTGTGAGTGAGATGACTTGTTTGCGGGAGCGTTATCAGTCAGCAACACAAAGAGCTATTCAGCACCCGGAGAGACACAACAAAGGGACAATTTACTGCAACAAAAGACACCTCCGTCCTGGAGGCCGTGCCGGGTGAAAATCGGAACAAAAAGCCTCCCATGAGCTGGCAGTAAAACTGCAGACTGCCGTGCAAAATCATAACCTCAGGTGGAACAGGCCAGGCCTTGGTAGAACGGACAACAGAGACAATTCACCTAAATTACAAATTATAAATGCATTTGGTTTATTCTTGTCCAGGTTTGGAGAGAAATAAAACATTCAGCATCATCACTTTCCAGAATCAGTGTACCCGATAATTTAACTTTGCTTATTGACTATTTCTATTTCTATTTCTGTACAAAGTAGCTCCAATCAATGAACACTGTTCACAGAAAGGTCTCTACAGACATGCCCACTTTATGATAATCACATGCAGTTTTTCGAATGCAGTATAAGTGTGTTATTTTCGCCTATACTAAGTATCTGAATTGCATAAATTGGGTCTCACTGTAAAGCTGAGACTCTTGTGGAGAAAATGACCTGTGGTGACCTCTAGGATAATCACAGCCTCATGAAACTTTACAGCCACAAACTAGAGACCTAGAGCATTCAGAGGATGGATGGATCAGACTAGAGACCCAGAGCATTCAGAGGATGGATGGATCAAACTAGAGACCTAGAGCATTCAGAGGATGGATGGATCAGACTAGAGACCTAGAGCATTCAGAGGATGGATGGATCAGACTAGAGACC